>JARQZK010002998.1:217500-247500 GCA_030704885.1 Cynegetis impunctata
CAAATAAATCAACCTGTATCAACAGTTCAAAGTAGTGTTACGTCTGGGGGCGTGACAGTTGTGAAAGTATGTGGCACACAACCTACGCCACCCCCACCTATAGTTACATCTCAGGGTGGTTATACTAGGAGGGCTAAACTGGGGGATTCAAGAAGTACAGGAAGATTACATACTCCACAAAATACTAATACACATAGAAGCATGACAAGGCTTAATATTGCAGGTAAAAAGTTTTTACATTAAAAATAAATTAAAAAAATGTTTATGGTAATTTATGTTTAGAAATTAATTCCGTATTGTTCAAAATTATAGTTAGATGGCATGAAACCAGTTCATATTCTATTTTAAAATAATTTGAACCATTCTGAAATAATTCCAAGTAAAATCGTGTCAGGGTGGTACAACTATTTTTATTCTTGATCCAATGGAATGAATACAATGAAAATGCAGAATATGATTAAGGTATCAATCAATGCATATCTTTCACATATAGCCTCCATTTTTGGTCTACCAAATCATATATCATTGCTGCTTTGTTAACTAAACCTTTTCTTATAATATACTTCCAGAGAAAACAGTCAAGGCTTGTTAAACTAGACAAATGCGAAGTTTATTTGAAAACAGCAAATCGAATTGAGAAATATTAATGACAATTTATTTATAGGCGGATCAGTTGGTGGTCTTCATAAAAGTATGACACGCCTTAGTTCATCTCAGCAAATTAACACTGTGCCAGGCCAGGGGGCACCGGTTCCCGTACCACCTTTATCAAACATTGTTATTGGATCTCAACAAAGTAAATATAATGGTCCCAACGCCAAAGTATCAAGTGGCGGAGTAACTGTTACTACAACTACACCACGGATACCAAGACCTCATAGTCAGGGGCCCTTAGCTTTCATTACAAATCATGGTAATCAGGTAATTGAAATTGCTCTACTTATTACTTGCATATGGAAAAGTTGTTTTATAAATTTCTCTTTCATGCAAAGTCTATGATTTTCTTTAATATAATAAAGCTTGATTCTAGCGATCCACTTTGAGGATCGGAACGGGACCCCGCCTAAATACTTCTTTCCTGTAATTAGGTCACGTAAGAACGCACGCGATCCCACGAAGGTCGAAAACGGCGAACTTTTATTATTCCATATTAGATAGTACATGCAAAAAAATTTCTTAGTGAAATCTTCATTTTGTGATACAAACGGAGTTTTTTTTTTCAGATTATGATCAACCATCCACTTCCTATCACTTCATCACACATTCCAAATAATAATGCAGTCACTGTCAGTTCTTTGTACACAGGTCCATTATCTAGTGGTTTAGTTTCAGTTAATGCAGTGACTCAGACTATTCCTGTTGGGGCAGGTAATATAAACTTAACAGAGCAGAACACTGGACATCATTCTATGGGTAGTGGTAGGTATTATTATATATATATATATATATATATATATATATATATATATATATATATATATATATATATATATATATATATCTGTAATTATCTTGCACGGCAACACTCCTCTCAACAAAAAAAAAAAATATATATATATATTATATAGTCACACATTCTTCAGATGAGATGATATCAACTGTAGGGGTACCTCAAGGCAGCATTCTGGGGCCACTATTATTTATCATTTATATAAACGATATAACAAAATACTTACCAAGACAAAACTGTCAACCAATTATATATGCGGATGATACAAACATTTTGATACGTACTTCAAATGTCTACTCCTCTACTCTTGCCTTGGAGTCTATTATGAGCAATGTGGAGGAATGGTGCATTAATAATAAACTTGTAATGAATATACAGAAAACTGAATGTATATTCTTCAGTACCAAAAGAACAAGCTGGGTGTCACCAGATGCATTGTATTATGGGGACCAAAAAATAAATGTTGGACAACAGGTAAGGTTTTTGGGGGCTACAGTTGACAGCATGTTGAGGTGGTATCCCCATATTGACAAATTGAAGGGAAAGCTGTGTTCTGTGATACATACACTCAATATATTGAACAAGCAAGTTGCAATAGATGTGATGAAGATTGTCTACTATGCAAATTTCCAGTCTGTCATGTCGTATTGCATCATTTTTTGGGGTGGGTCATCTTATATGGAAAAAAATTTTATCCTACAGAAGTGGGCATTACGCACAATTTTAGGAAAGGGATTTAGGGAATCGTGCAGAACTTTATTCAGACAAAATAACATACTGACTGTATATGGCCTGTATATTTATAGACTTCTCTCCTATTTCTCCAAAAGAATAGTCACTACTTTGATGAATACAGGAATGGGAATAGAGGTAGACAAGTCCATACTTATTTCTATCCTATTCACCGTTCTACATTGCGAGAAAAACATCCACAGTATGCAGCATTGAGGGTATATAATGCACTTCCAAAGTCTATACAAAAAATCAAAGAATACAAGACTTTTAAGAGAACTATTTACTGCTTTATCTTTAGATGTGAACCATATAACATACAAGAGTTTGAAATTTTCTGTAAAAAACAATAATTATATTTACTTAATTCGAATATTTTAGTTGCAACAGATATGTAATTGATGTGATTGTTAATGTATTCTGTTTGTAGCTTTGCATTTTGACTTTTTTCATTTCAGTGCTACACACCTCCAGATTGGGAGGGTGTCGCAGGGATTGTTGAAAATAAAGATTATTATTATTATTATTTATATTTCAATCCCATACTTGGCTACGCCGTTCTGATGAGGACCAAAGATTCTGAAACACATGTCAATGGCTGCTTCCACATAAGCGGGCTATACCGATAATTCTGATCTATTTGTTTAATATATATATTCTTAAATAATTAATTCAAACCATACAATATAAATAAATTCCAAGGATAATCGATAGAAAAAGTATTTTCATTTTGATTAATAATTTTTAAAAGCTTCTTCTGCGAAGAATGAAAATTAAATATTTAGTTTTTTTGATAATATTTTTTTTATTATATATTGTTTACATAATTTTTTTTTGATATTCTTACATATATGATCTTTTTAGGAAATGTGAACATACCAGGACCAACAACAGTCACGTCTAGAAGAGCAAATAATACTTCAGTGACTCTCCTTAATGCCAATCAAAATTCAATAGCCAATCAACGGATGAGTGTTTTCGAGCCTTATCCAATGCGAGACACAATTCAACATTTTTGTGAGAAGCACCTCGACAAAATAAAAGTTTACATGGACAAAGTATCTTTAAGGATACCCTCTCCCGCGAAATGTACTATTGAGGAAAAGAGGCAGAAGAAGTCGGCAAAGTTGCATTTTGCTTGTCAAGCTAGGGGAGAACATTGTTTGTATGAAAAAACGTTTTTTACAATGAGGACTAGGAATCCAAGAACTTGGATTCATTTAATGTTCATATCTTTGCAGGTACTTCAAATTAACTATTCTATATTCTTTAGCATTATTAGACAATGATTACCTATTCGTCTGACAACTATCTTTCAAAAAATCTAATTTAATAATAATAATAATAATAATGTTTATTCAGTCATTGATTAAAATGGAGTGCTAACAAACTAACGCAAACCATTTTTAACATGATCTTCGTCCTAATTAAATACAATAATCATGAAAGTAACATTATAAACCTCCCAAACTAAATTAAATAATGCTTAATTATACCCAAAATAACAACACAATAATAATTCTTCATTGAAATGAGGGGCTAACAATGCATATGGGAAGGATCAACTATATATAGTTTAAAATAATCTATGTTAAATCTCCCAGGTAGTCTGACAACTTATATGGCTCTAATCGTACTAATAAGGAGAAAACCAGCTGTTTGTATTGTTTGAAATTTCTAGTAAGTTTGATATAATTTGGTAGCTTGTTGAAAATTGCTATTGATGAGTAATATGAACCCTTCTCATAAATTCTAAGTCTATGTTTAGGAACTGTATAGTTAAAATTTCGGGTATGAGTTGATATCAAGTTATTAAAGAATGAGTGGTTTTTGAAAATAAACATTAATATTTCAAATATGTATAGGCCTGTAATTGTTAAAATATTATTACTCCCTGAAAAGTCCCCTACATGAATCAGTATTTTTTAAATCTAACACTATTCTAAGAGCTTGTTTTTGTTTCATGAATACATCACTCATAACAGAGCTGCGGCCCCAGAAAATAATTCCAAATCTCAAAAGAGAATGAAAATTTGCATGGTAAACAACAAATAGTACTTTCTGACTCACATATGTCTTTAGAACTCTCATGGAAAACAAAGCCCTGCACAATTTTTTATTTAGGTCTTCTATTTGTACATTCCACTGAAAGTTCTCATCCAGATGCAAACCTAGAAATTTCGTAGAAGCAGTAGCGCTAATCAACGTTTCATTTACAATTACTTCTTTCGGTGTTACCAGATTCGATCTTGTTGTTTTGAAGAATATAATTTTTGTCTTTTCTGTATTAAGCACTAGCTTGTTCTTCAAGAACCAATTCATAAGCTCATTTAGTGTGTTTGTATGGCTGTTTAACAGTTCATGAAGATTATTTGTTCGTATGAGCAAATTTGTGTCATCAGCAAAACTTACTAGTGATCCAGAAGGTATTGCCGATTCAATGTCATTTACGTAAATTGTAAAGAGTAGCGGACCTATTACGCTGCCCTGTGGTATTCCAATATCTATTCCTACCAAATCCGAAACTCTCCCCTCACTCAAGACAACTCTTTGAGTTCTCCCGTTCAAGAAGGACTGTATCCACTCCAGTGCAAAACCTCTAATGCCGTACCTCTCAATTTTTTCAAGTAAGATGTTATGATCTATAGTTTCATAAGCTTTTGAGAGATCTATAAAGGTACCCATTATATATTCCATATTCTCAAATCCAACTAAAATCTCTTGAGTAAAGTTATGAACAGCAGTAAAAATTGACTTGTTTTTCAAGTAACCGTGTCGGCAATTGCTAAAAAAATTATTTAAAAAAAAAAATTTAAGTCGTAGCAAATCAAAATAATTTTTTTCTTAAAAACTGCAATGAGCTTCTATGCGTACTGAAGTTACTTTGATACATCTGGGCACTTAGTAGTTATGCGGCTAGGGTTGTCTTCAGACTACTAATTACGTGCTATCAGTTTTTTGTTTACGATATTAGACAAATGCATATGCAAAATTTCCAAGAATATTATCAGAGCCATATACAAAAGTAAAACTCCTAAAATTTAAATTATTCATTCAAAATTTACTATTACCATGTCCTTCTCACATCTCACATAAAAAAAAATTGAATACTTTGGTGTTTTCAAAAAGTGGATTTATTTAATAAAAATTCCTCTGTTTAATATTTAAATTTGTTCAGAAACTTCCAAAAAAATATTTACATCTAGACAACTTTAGATTTTAAAAGAACCATAAAACAAATAACATATTTTATAATTTGCATATAAATAAGTAGTTTTTAATTTTCTGAATTGATTATATGAATGTCCTCTACTCACTGTTGATATTGTTATATATTGCTAATATTCATACATTTTAAAATGTTCGTTTTGAATAGTGTTTATTTTAAATAGTAGTGTGCTCATCTATTACTACTGTTAAAATATATGTTTTTCTGTTTGATATTGATTTATAATGTTTTTATATCTAAGATACGTGATACGTTATTTGGTTTATTTTTCCAGGCTCGACATTCACATGCTCTCAGCTCAAGGGATGCGCAAGTTGCTAGTCTAAAACATTGCTGGGATATGTTAAAATGTGAAAATAAAACTTTTTTGACTGTAGTAACAAGTGCGTTTCCTTGTGAAAAGGAACAAGATAATCTTATAAGTGAACTCCGACATTCTGGCTATTTCGATGTTTTCCAAATATGTCAGCCCACTGTGGAGAATTCTTCAGAACAATTGGAACAACTGGAAACTTTTAAGTGGGGATGCTTCTTATGCGCACATCCGGAAAGGGCTGTAGGTTTTCTGAGAGGTATGAACTTTTTTTACAATCACTGGTAAAAAACCTTGTCTTAGTTTAAATTATGAAATAAAATAAAAGGGGTAACAGTGTGGAGAACATGTTTCATGTAATATTTCCTTAGCAGTTTTTTTCAATTATTGAGGTTTAAACTTCTTAGTCTATGTATAATTTTTTAGAATTCCTTAAATAGTCAAGAAGGAGACTTGGTATATATATATATATATATATATATATATATATATATATATATATATATTCTATGTATTAGTGAGCTTTCTGTAAAACACAGCATGAATGAGAATGTGGTAAAACGTATTTTCTCTGAGACGAAATTGAGAGATTTTTGTACTGAGATTGAGTCTCAAAATTGGACCGATATAATGGAGTGCACTGAGGTCTATCATGCTTACTCGATGTTTGAAAGTAAAATAACTGTAGCATTAAATAAGTTATTTCCTTTTAAAAAATGTAAAAAAATGTTTATAAAAGCTGGGTTACTGAAGAAATAAAAAATCTTTGTAAACAAAAAAAAATCATGTACAAGAATTCACTTAGAGGATTAATATCAACTAATGAATACAAGGCCTTTTGTAAAAATCTAAGAAAACACATAAAAGATGCTAAGCAAACCAGTAATAACAACAAAATTATTCAGTCAAACAATGAAACAAAAGCAGCTTGGTCTCTTGTAAATAAGCAGATCAAAGGTAACAATAGTCAGAGGGAAAATACCTTGTTAAAAAATATGAGTAAAGATAAAGACATAACCCTGATGCAAATACTCGATGAAGCAAATATATATTTCATAAATGCATGTCCATATCTTATTAATGGTGAAGTAGACCTTGATAAGATAAATGAGTACAATCTAATATTTAATTTCAGTCTAACAAACGCAAATGAAGTTACAAAGGTTGTAAAGAATCTGAAGAACAAAAAATCGGTGGGATATGACGAGATACCTGTTTCAGTACTAAAAACAGCAGTACATGAAATCGCAGAGCCTATTGCTCATATCATTAACTTGACTTTCTTAACGGGAGTTTATCCAGAGGCATTAAAGCTGGGTTGTGTTAGGGCAATTTACAAAAAAAATGAAAAAAATAAAATTGAGAACTATAGGCCAATCACCCTCCTATCTAACATAAATAAGATATTTGAAAAAATAATGTATGATCGCATAGTGACCTATCTTGAATCTCATAAAATCTTAACTGACAGGCAGAGTGGATTAAGAAAAGGGAAAAGTACAGTACGGGCCGTGTATCAGGCCTTAGAAGATATTTTAAAATCGCTTAATGACAATAGGGATACGGTAGCGCTGTGCTTAGACCTTTCCAAAGCTTTTGACTCGGTTGACCACTCAATACTGAGTAGCAAGCTTAGCAGGTATGGAATAAGGGGGGTGGCATTGGCTTTGGTTCAGTCCTATCTTTTTAATAGAAAGCAGCGTGTGGTTGAGACTGACATGAGTGGAAATTCAATAAAATCAGATGATTTGACTGTTCGGAGAGGGGTGCCACAAGGCTCAATCTTGGGCCCACTTCTTTATATACTTTATGTGAATTAACTGCCAAACATGGTTAGCCAGAATATCGTATTGTATGCTGATGACACTGTACTGATTATAAGTGAAGAGACAAGGAATGAATGCGAGACAAGGGTGAAAGAAAGTATGAATGAGTTTGAAGATTGGTTTTCCAGGAACAACCTGCTGCTGAATGTTGACAAAACGCAGTTTGTCAATTTTAGCAGAGGGGGAGATGCCGAAAATTTTGAAATTGTGTACAATGATAGAATTTTAAAACCATGTAAATAAGTATTATTTCTGGGAGTGACAATTGACTGTAGGCTGGACTGGAAAGAACACACTGAACAATTGTGTTTGGGCCTAGCTAGACATAACTATGCTCTAAAAATACTGTCGTATGTCAGTGAGTGTGGATGTTGCTATGTTGGCATTTCACGCCTTTGTACAGTCAAGGATATCTTATGGAATTGTTTTCTGGGGAAATACGTCGTGTATGCAAAGGGTACTAATACTACAAAAAAGGTGCCTGAGAAGTATGTGTGGATTGCGAATGAGAGAAAGCTGCAAACCGGTTTTCATACAAAACAAAATACTGACCGCCATGAACCTATATATTTTAGAGTCTTCAATGTTTATAAAAAAAAATTATGATTTATTCTGGAAAAGCATAGCGGAACACAATTATAATACTAGGCATAAAAACAACCTTCAGCCGTCCTCCAACAAATATCAGTACCTACAAAAAAATGTCGAATTCTCGATTAGGAAGATTTGGAACCATTTTCCTTTAAGCAATACTGCAGACTATTCTGACTCTTTAAATGGTTGTTTTCTAATTTGAAAATTAATTTACACTGTTGAAACTTAACTAGTTTCTCTATCTTCATATATTTATATCTTTCATATAATTCCTTCGTTGTATAATCATATGAAAGATTATGGAGTCGTTTTATTACTTTATTTTGTAATCTCTGTAGTCTATTAAGATTGAATTTTGTTGTGTTGGACCAGATTACCGACAAATAACTGAACACCGATTAGAAGTAGGCATAGTATATATTTTTGCTTGACTGTTTATCAAGATATGGCTTTATATGCCGAAGCTTTGCCACCAATGGTGAGAGTTTATCCATAATCATGTCCATATGTGAGTTCCGCGTTAATGAGTCTTCTATGATTAATCCTAAGTATTTTGTTTTTTTCACCTGCCTAAGCGTCCTACCATTAATAACCAATTGTGGATGGATGTTACTATTTCTAGTAGTTCTATTTCTGAATAGGATGTATACTGTTTTTTCTTCATTTATTACTAGTTTATTAGAAATCAGCCAATCACTAAATTTCTGCATGTCCTCATTGACCATTTCCTCCAAAGATTTCAAATTGTCTGCATTATATATAATTACTTATATATATATATGTATATATATATATATATATATATATATATATATATATATATATATATATATATATATATATATATATATATATATATATATATATATATATATATATATATATATATATATATATATATATATATATATATATATATATATATATATATATATATATAGAATTTTAACCACATAATTTACTTCGTCTGAAAAAAATTGAATTAGATGAAAATATTTTAGGTGATGCCCAACCTGTTATTGAGGGACAACTTAAAGAGAAAAAAGGAAAATGGAGGCTTTTCAGACGGTGGAGGACAAGATACTTCACACTTTCAGGAGCTCATTTATCTGTTAGAGGTTCTGTAAGTATAGTTATTATCCAATTTGAAAGAACAAATAGAGAAAATATATCTAGAAGATGTACAATGATTTAATTTAACTCAAAATTCTAATTTGATCTTTTGCAAATGTAAATTTTTCATATTAAAAAAAAGCTTCAATCTTGTACCATTACTAGTAGAAGTGGAAACATTTAACTTCAATTTGAAATCCAGGTTTGGATATCACACATTTAATTTTTATATTTTCAAATATGTGCAAAAGAGTGCAAGCACTAGTTTCCATTATTGGTGTTTTGTTCTTTATGGTGAGAATATGTCAAGTAGGTAGTATGTTATATCATCTGCTCGACGATTTTTTCTGATTAGGCATGTACAACTAATAACGCACCAATAGCTGTTGTTCAACTTGTATATGTAATATATCGCATGTCCATCACGTGCAACAAGAATACCTTTTCCTGAATTATAAACTTTCACCATTTTATATAACTCCTATATTTACAGTAAACTCAACTTTGCATCAGTAGTTTGGAGTCCAAAATATTTAGTATATATCGCCAGGCTCGAGAGGATCCAGAACAGATTCTTAAAATTTATCTCGTTTAAATTTAACTTTCGTTTGACACCTAGAAATCCCGAGAACTATCTTCTTCGTTTAACCCAATTTGGTTTCATTTCCCTCGAAAATAGAAGAAAAATCAGTGATGTCCTTTTCCTTTATAAACTTCTCAACAATATCTATAATTGCCCTGACCTTCTTTCCTCCGTAACTTTCCATGTACCGTGCCGTTTTCCCAGAAGTAGTGATATGTTCCATATTAAGTTTCGAAATACTAATAGCGCGATGAACTCGCCCCTCTGCAGGATGATGCGATGCTGTAACTGTTTGAGTAATGTTGATTTGTTCCATCTCACTCAAAATTCAATCAAGCAAAAACTCAAAAAGATGTTCTTGTGCGAATAAGATTTTTTCATCATTTCACTTTTATTGTTTCACTATATTTTAATTTACTTTAGTTTTTATTGTATCAAGATATTTTTATTTGTTCTTTTAATTTAGTTACTTTTCTTCTTTTTTTTTATATAAAAGTCAATTGTTTACTTTGACACACTTTGTATTTTCAAGTAGTGGGTACTGTGTTGGGTGGTTATCACCTGTTTGTAGTCCTAATTGCTTAAATAAATAAATAAATAAATAAAAGAAATTTTAAAGTCATTGCAATCTTATTTTCAGAGTGGAGGTGAATCAATTGATGTCAATCAAATACGGTCTGTGAAGGTATCCAGAGGTTCTAGAAACATTCCTAAGGCATTCGAGATCTTCACAGGTAACCAGACGTTGATCTTGAAGCCGAAAGACGGTAAAAATGCAGAGGAGTGGGTGCAATGTCTCAATATTGTTGTAGCCCATTCACACGCCAAAGAATTACCAGGAAAAAGTAATTCTTTGCCGGCAAGAGGGATCGATTCTAGTCGTAAGGCTATTTAGTTTTATATATGAGTACTTAAATTATCTATTTATGTATATAGCAATGCAATTTTAGGTCTGAAATTTCATGAATCTACTCATTTTATATTTCATTCTTGGTATGCTTTGATGGTTCGAAGCTTTTAAAAAATATTTATTCAGGTTGGAGAAATTTTTTTTTGACATTCCCTATAAAAGAAAAAAATTATGATATGTTTTTATTGATATTCTCGATAAAAGAGAGAAAATGATGAGAAAAAAACTTTTGTTTCAACGTTTTTGATTTTCGATACTTGGCAGAAACAGTTTCAATATATAATTTATTGTTTATTTGAGAGTCATCGGCAATTGAAAAATTTTCTCACATTAAGTGCCAGTTTACAATCTTCAGTTGTTATATTGCCGAACTAAAAATTCAGATTTTGAATAAATTCATAAATAGAATAGTTCGAATTTTTCATGTTGGGAAAATAGTACACTGAAAAAAATTTTACCAATTTCGAAGTATGAATGGGAATTTACAATCGGGTATTTTTTTCAATTACATTATTTTTCTGTGAAGTTAGGCACAATTCATATGTTCAAGTGCTTCCTAGTTATAATGTTAGCTCAAATGCTCACTGAAAATAATGGTATTTGTTAAGGAAACTTCATAAACATCTTTGTATTTTTAATTGAAACATTCCATATTTTACTGTCATGGAAAAACTAACTTTTTAAATCGTGAAATTAGAGGATATTCACATTTCTTTTTTTAAGAAAGTTGGGTACTATAATTCGAAATGTAGTTGGTAATTTTTATTTTTTAAAGAATGCATTTGTTGAATACTGTATTTTAATTACTGTGTTTATATTTTCCATTGAAATTCAACAATTGATTACGAATGATTCAACTATAATATGAATATTTCAATAACTATAATGCCTTGAAATTATATTGCTGCAAATAACTGTTTTAATACATACAAAAAATTTGTGTTTTCATACTGAAGGTTCAGACAAGGAACCCAAAGATTATTACGATGTATTCATCTGCAATACCTTGTAATTAGGCTTGAAAGTAGAAAAAAATACAGAGATCACATACTGACCAAATTTAAAAATTTTTATATTATGTAAATTATATGCCAAATAGAAATTTCCAAGAGTTCTCATCATTTTTATCAATTAAGTTGAACTGAACTTTTTTGCTGAAATAATTCAAACTTCACATTGTGATAAACTTGAACAATAAATAATTGATTTTTTTCATAAAATAATCTGACAATCGTTATTTGACAATATCGATTTTTAAGTTAGTGGGTGAGTTTAACAAGTGTACTTAAAATCAAGTACTTCATATTCCATGTTAAGGGTAAATGTCCTTCAAGTCTAGTTTTTATATGATACAGTTACTGAATCAACATCACTTAATTGATATGTTGAAGTACATTTCCCCTAAAGAATTGTTGACTTAATACAAAGTATTTTTATAGATATATATATTTTATTATTGTTATACACTGAATATACTATAGCTTTTTGTATCGATGTGCATTTTATTTTCAAACTGCAACAAATCATTACCTTGAAATTATTTGTACTTTTTTTTAAGTACAAAACTAATAAATTCTAAATTGGTATCTAGAATACGAGGAAACTCATTACAAATAATTTTTAAAAAATATGCGACTTTATGGGTAGCAGTAAGACAAAATACCATGCTGCAATATTGTAGTACATTTTCTTATCTTGATTATCATGACGTTCAAAGAATGAAAATCAAAGCCTGCATGTAAAATTTTTGATGTACACGAAGTTTGTGATTGGACAACTCAATTAGTTATTTATGTACCAAGTGCGTTATATAGATCCTTATGCCCTGAGGGAAACATTCGGTCCGAGGGATGAATGTTGCCCGATGGGCATAAGGATCTAGTAACGCACGCGGTGCATACAAGATTTTATTTTTCACGAAAAAATTATTATATTATGATGAAAAAGCGATTTTAAAATCGTTTCATTGCTCCTATCCATTTTCCTTCTCATAGTAGGCATGTCATTTGTTGATATTATGACTTTTGTGAATATTTTTGTCATCATATTCAGTGAATGTCATGCTGCTTTCTTTGTGTAGTCTTATAGAAATAATGAAAATGAATTTACCCAAGAATATCATAGAAAATGCAGCCAAAGCTGCGAATAATTCATTGCCGGGGAAATCCAGAGTCGGATACGATAAGGATTATGAAGTATTTAATCAATGAAATTTGCTTCATTTCTCCTAGTACAATAAGCGGGCGTTTTAAATCCATTATGCCCGCAAATGCGGGCGTAATGGCCTAGGGCATAATGAGTGTGTTTATAGCAACCGTATCCAAGGTGAAATAAACATATAATATACAAGTGAAAAATAAAAAAATTTAAATATACTATTATTTCTGCTTCATCTTACCAATCACTTTTTCTCTATCAGTCCTTCAGTTGTCAATTAAGTGATATTTAGTCTAACATCAGTATGCTAATATTAGATGGCAAGGAAAACTACAAAAAACCTTAAATGAAGATAGTGTGTTCTCAACTATTTGTCTTTAAAGAGACATTACTTGTAATTTCGACTTTGACTAATATTTCACCTATTCCAGATAAAAAAATATTGTTATGGAAGTAATTGATAGTAGGTTTGATGTTCTGAAGTTGTGGTTCATTTCAATTGAAGATTTTATGCGTACAGATTCCTTTTCTGTTAAAAAAATTTAATCTGCAGGATATGTTTTAGTTGAGCTATTTGATAGATGAATTGTTTCTATTCACGTTATTTGTTAGATAAATTATATCTGAATATATTGTACTATTGAGCATACTCTTCTATTACCACAATATTACTAAAAAGAAAAGATTTTGGTATCTATTATGATTCTATAATAAATGCAACCGTTTACTGACAAATGATGACCAACAAATATATTTCAAGGTATAGTATAGCTATGAATCGAACAGGACAGATTAAATCCATACAAATATCAAAGACAACAAATGGTATGAAAAAAAACTCAAAGTTTTAAAAATGATTTTTTAAAAGCAGTAATACTTTATTAATTTTAGTTTCTGAGAAGATACGATGTAAGAAATAATAAAGCGCAACCTATCAGTCAATTCACAAAATCATAGTCGTGTTTCTAGACAGTATTTCATGAAGAACAACTGAACTTGGTGATAATGTAATGAGTTATTGAGCTCAATTAATTTAAATTGCACACAAATGTTTCACTGTACCTTTCCAAGCGAAACATTATCAAAATTTGAAACTTCAACTTTTTCCGGATGTAATTTTGATATTCTTGTAACTAATTTCACAATCAATTAAAGACTACCTACTATAAACTGGAGAATAAGTTTGTAACGTATATTCTATCACACGAATCAAACTGGAGAAGTCATTCTATGATAAAAGAAATATTTATTTTTCATACTAGAACTTAGGACCAAAGTCTAGAGTAAATTACAGAAATTTTTACCAATATGTCTACATAAGCACCTGAAGTACCCTCCAAATAAATGAATTCCATTACAGAAAATGTTGTTCATTATGTATTTATTAGTACTGTAATAAACATATTTTGAATTTAAATCACAAAGATGTTTATCTTCCTTTAAATCTATCGCAGTTCGTAGGCCAACAACTTAGATTTTAAGATATTCAAAATAAAATCAAGCTGAAGGAAAGGGTAACTATTTTGTATAAGACTGACTTAGTTTCTCGTGTCTGTGATGGAATAGTGAGATATAGCTCTAAAAAAATATACATATACATATAAACTTATATAAATTACAAGGATAAAGCTTGATTTAAAATATGTACTGACATAAAACAACTTGAATTCCACAAAAAATTCTATATACCCAATACAAATTAAGATTTTCATTTCAGTACATCATTTTATAAAGATATTTCCCATCAAATAATCAGGAAGCAGCTGAAAAACTTTTTTCCATCTTCACATGAACAAGGTAATTCAGAGATTTAATATATCATCTCCAGGGATTTGATGATATATTTCAATGGAGAAACAGCCTATTAAATTTCGTTGTGTACAACTCAGAATTAAAATTTTATTAAAAAAATGTATTGAAATAAAACACTTTGCTTCAATTTCACTAGTATGTGATACGTCTTACATCAAGTGTTTTATTAAAATGCATTAATTTGGGACATGTACCAAAAAGTTATGTGCAAATTCAGGTATTATTTTGTTACACAAGTGTAACTATTAGTATGAGTGAAAAATTTGTATGAATTACTTTTACGTTTTATATAATACACTGGGATTAAATAAACTTATTATTAGCTAATAACTTTATTTTTTTACCCGTGGATTTGAATTTAGATTATATATCCTCTTCATGAATTTAATAAATAAGCTAACCATTGAAAAATTACTTTATCACCCTAAAAAATATATTAAAACAATTGTTATTTTTAACCATTGTTTTAATATGTTTATTAATTTACACCAAGTATCGGCCCAATCAATCCAAAAAAATATCTATTAAACCTCAAACTTTATTGCATAATAAACATTCAAGAATTCAAACTCATAATTAAACCTTACTAGATTATTGGACATATTCAAAGATTATTTGATTATTTATAGCAATCACTTCAAGAATTAATTAACTCAACTTTGGACCATTCAATATTTAAAAAAAAGAACTGTGGGCTAAAAGGATTTTCTTAGGTTAATTTGTTAACTATTTATGTAGTGTTAACTGTCAAAAATTATAAGTGTTAATCATTTGTTAACCATTAATTCTAGCTTTCCAAGGAGTTAGTAGTGCTTTAATCAAGCAGGGAAATTAAATTTTATAGATGACAGGTTATCGATATATGGTACAAAATATGATATCTTTATACAAGATATATTCATCCAAATTGTCAACTACAAAAAAGTAAAAATGAAGCAACCTTATAATTCATAAATATATGAATTAAAAAGGTATGCAAAAGCAATTTTTTTTTAAATTAATTAGAAAACTTTATTGAAAGTAAATACAGTATCATATTTACTGAAAATCTACAAAATGGTGATAAATCATCAACACAAAACGTCAAACAATATAAGGCATTTGAATAGAATTTCTACTTTGTTACAAAATATTAAAAATTGTATTATAACCGATGACAGCAAAGAAATGAAAACATTAAACAAATTTTGAAATTATATAGACATACCATATCATATGGTAGAATAGATAGAATAATGAAGACTCAATATTTCATAACATCAAGTTACTACATTAACCATTCATGAATGGTAGGGCTATAGTTATACAATTTACAATATGACCATAACATACAAAAATAAGTGTAACGTTTAAATCGGAGGGGGTATTCTTCACAAGAATAAAAAAAATGCTCAAAATCCAATAATTATTTTCCAACCCAATTTAACTAATCTATTGTGGTGTACTAATTGTGTTTGTTTCAATTGATTAATATAAGATGGCTTGATTCTCATGAAACTTTTGATGTGTCTAATTATTTAAGTATTTTTCTTTAGTCAAAACTGTCTCGTCTTATGGCTGCAAAATTAACTAGTTGATATCTTGCTACACATTGTGATTGGAAAATATCAAGTGTTTCATGAAAACTCAAAGAAAATGCTATATTTAAAACATTTAACTTACACTTATAGTCAAGTTATAATATAATAGTTCAAAGTAGTTTACTAATGAGCCAGCAAAATTAAATATAAAGATGGTGCTCTTCAAGTTGCTTTAAAAATCCTACATTTGGCTTTATAGAAGCACGAGCAGATTTTACAAGTTCTAGAGCATTTACAAATGAAAAATTATGCTTGTAGATTAAGTACCCTATAACAACGGATGCTGAGCGACTGATACCCGCATTACAATGCACTAAAATATTTTCACAATTATTCACAGAATTTTGTATTACCACAACACTTTTTTTCACTATGTCCCAGATGCTGGTTTCCGTTAAATCAAGGCATTCAAAAAAATGGTAAGTAATCCCTTCATATAGACAAGGAGCTTCAATTCCAATACTAAGTACATTCAAAATACTGTGTTTCTCAAGAACTTCTTTCATACAACAATCTTGGGATCCCAAATATAGGTATTCTAGTATTTTGGCAGGCTTATCATCGGGTTTGTTATCTACTACATATCCATAGGGTTTGTTTATACTTTCGACAGGTAGGGCCGAGCTTCTAGATTCAATATAACAATGTCCATCAGGGTAGGTAATGGTGGTTTCAGTGGGTTTCAAAGTAGATTTCTTCTGTGCAATTTCAGCTAAAAGACTCATTCTTCGATATTTAGAATTTCTTCAGGAGGGAACTAACTTAATAAAGGCTAACAAGCACTTGTCGGTTTTACCAATAAAGTTTCTGACAAAAAGTTATCAAAGTTTATGATTAAAAAGGAAAGTATAAAACAAAAATTAAAATAGAAGTCATTATTAATAGAAGACCATCTTTATATTATCAATAATTGTTTAAACAGTTTTACTGGCTTATTGTGAACTATTAACCTTAAGAATAAAATGACTTCTTATTTAACTGTAATTGAGGCTCAACCAACTAATTATCAGCAGAGCGTGATCGACTTCTGCTCCTTTCTTTACTGGCAGAACGAGACCTGGAACGAGAGCGTTCCTTAGATCTGTCTCTTGACTTTGAATGTTTTGGAGAAGCTGATCTAGACTTAGAACGGTCAGATTTGCGACGAGAGTTGGATCTTGATCTATCATCTCTTTTACGGGAATTGGAACGAGAACGGGATCTTGACTTTGATCTTCCACCGTCTTTAGGTTCAGCAGATTTGGATTTTGACCTGGACTTGCTTCGTGATCGAGAACGAGATTTAGATTTTGAACGAGAACGTCTGGAACGACTACGTGATCTAGATCTGCTGCTATAGGAAGCAGAACGACGCCTTTTAGTGTTTTTGTCTTCAACTAGGCGAATTCTTCTACCATTCAAGTCAGTGTCATCTAGCTTTTCTATGGCATTTTTCATATCAGAGTAACTAGCGAATTCAACCACACCTTCATTTCGGTGCTGCTTGTGGGCGTCTGCGTATGTGACTTCCCCAGCCTGTCGCATAAAATCTTTCAGGTCTTGCCAAGAGACTCGGGAAGATAGGTTTTCAACAATGACCCGATAGTTGGTACGAGTGGGAGGACCATAGCGCTCATAAGATCGGCTGTCACTACTGCGGCCGCCACCACCAGACCATTGGTCCCGGCCTCTAGGGGTGCCTCTGGCTCGCTCGACAGTCACACGCTCCCCTAAAAGTTTTTTACCGTTTAATTCATATACAGCATCATCAGCATCGCGATGATCATCAAACTCAACAAACCCGTAGCCATTTTTGATGAGAACATCTCGCATCCTGCCATAGCCTCGGAAGAATCGCTCAAGGTCTCGCTCTGAGGTCCCGTAAGGTAAGCCCCCTACATAAACTCTAGACCCTACCATCTTGCTCCTGTAAAAACTCTTTAAAAGTATCTATATCGCTTTGACGATAATGCACTTGGCACAAATATAATCCGTAAGCTGGTGCTGGCCTTATTCTCGAATCCCAAGAATGACGAGATGGAATTTCTAGCATAAATTTTATATCTTTAACAGAAATTTTACCTTGTGCAGCAGCAATTATACATCCAACTGTACGCCGGACCTGTGTGAACAAATAAAATTATAAATACCTTATTCGTCAAAGGAAGCCATTTTGAGTGGTTCCCGCCGGACGCTTTGAGGTTAAGAAATGTGCCTGTCCTTGACGACTATCAACTACTTGGCCACAAATCAATCAAAATTATATTTAAAAAGATATTTACTTGCTTGCTGACGAATCTCCAACTAATTGAAAATTGTAAAAACTCTGAATTTACACAAAATTCTCTCAACAACTCGCACGCTAACGACTACTCTGACCACTTGAAGCCGAAGGAAACATCTAGAAACAATCGTTATGGCGACGCTCCACGATCAGATATGTCAACACAACAAATCGAAACTTTGCAAAAAGTGAGTATGATTATGATTGTACTAGAAGTTTTGTCCCAAAAAATTATTGAATTATCGAAAATATTATTACAAGTCTAAATTACCTACTTGAAATCAGAATTTCTTCAATTTCCAATATTAAATGAGTAACAACAAAATATTTCTTAAGTTGGTATTAAAATAACAATATGAAAGTGCTGCTCTCTACGGTAGAAGCAAACATTATTTCCGGAATATTTGGCGCTTTATTCAAAATTTCTTACCTGATTATAAAGAAAGCCGGGAGCTTCAATATAAATATCGTAATTTTCATATTCCGCCTTTCCATTAAGTCCATATAATGGTTTACTGAAGTAACTATAATTATTTGGTGCAGCTTTCTCTATTTTTATTTTAGTTATGAATCTTCTTGTCATTTTATTAATTTGACTTGGTTGAGAACCTTTACCCATGAAAGTTTTGAAGTCATGGAAACCTAGAAATAATTCTGCTGCCTCTCTCATTATATTTTCATCAAAGTCAATACAACTAAAAAGCAAATTACATATTACTCTGATAAAGTATTGAATCAATTGAAAGCTTACGTGGAAAACCAGGCTCTCTGACAATGTTCAATAGGAATATGTTGTATTAATGGAGCTGTAGTTGAAGGTTGTGGTTTTATTCTTACAAATCTATACAAATATGTTCGAGCTATGGCACTGTGCCTACAATGAAACGACTGTGGAACAGCAAATGTATTTACAATTTTTATCAGTGTATTGTTTTTGAGAAAAAATTTATTCAATTCCGCAGTGAGAAACCGAGGTTCATATGGTTGGCCCCAGTCAGTTTCAATATCTGCATGACATGAAGAACTCAATGCATGAACACCAGAATCGGTCCTGAAAGGAAGTGAAAAATACAGTAAAATTTTTTAGTTACAAATTAACTCAAATATACCTACCTACTTGAAGTAACGAAGAAAGGCATATTTTTGGTTTTTATTCTACTGAGTGCCATTTCTAAGCACCCTTGAATAGTTGAAGTATCATCTTCTCGAGGCAGAACACCTTTAACTTGTCGCTGCAGTCCTCTACGGAAAAAGGCTTTAGATTATTCATTATCTACTTTTCGTAGAACATTATACCTAAAGTATGTACCTATGTATGAAATATTGCATAGATACCTTTGCATAATTTTGATTATAGGGTCAAATATTTTTTATTGATAATGTGAGTGAATTACAATTAGATCGATCATTCAAAGTAGATATAATGTAAACAAAAAATATAGGTTAGGTAAACCATAAAATTTGACAATCTGCCAGTGTACTCAATAATAAAAATTAAACTTCCACCACAAGGAATGATAGTAACGTATTTAAGCTACGTATTCAGTGTCGGACTGGTTCTATTAAATGTTGTACTGAGGACAAATGATTCAATCTAATATATATAATTCAATTTGTCATGCAGAGTTTACTTATTAGACAACTTTTTATCTTGAATTCTGTTAAAATGAACATGGTAGGATACTTTTCCCTGCAAAAAAAATCTGAAAATATCTTAATCAAATATATCTTTCTAACAATACAGTACTGTGAATTTGTTCTTCAGTCATAGATATTTGAAATGAATGTCTCAGGTTTGATAAAATATTTAAAGCTATAATGAAGATATAAATGAATTTCTTACATGTTGAAAATCCTTAATATTTCAAAAATAAATTTCGGTTAAATTTTCATGTAACATTTTTTGTCTCGAAAGTAAAAAACTAATTTGTACATAACGAAAAGTAAAAAAGTTTAGACATTTAGTGCCTATAGACTATAACTCTATAGCCTGTGACATTGTAGTTCTCATCGGTAACGGTCCAGTTCTTTTGGATAATATTCGACTTTATATGACTCTTACTTTTCATTATCTTAGTTAGTGCTTTACATTAGAACGTGAATATCAATAAAAATTTTAAATGATTGAAATTTCACAAACATTAATTAACGGATAAAAACTAAGAACTAAAGCATTCGTATGAAAATTCACAAATTGGAGAACGTTAGTACTAAGGTGAGTATTTTCGACTTCATAGTATATTCGTCTCTGAAGTTTTATTACATATATGTATATATATATATATATATATATATTTATATCTATATATATATATATATATATATATATATATATATATATATATATATATATATATATATATATATATATATATATATATATGTGTATATAATATTTTTTGAAATGGAGATATGGAAAACAAAACTACTCCACAAATGAAATCAACGTTAAATACAGCAGCAGTGTTAAATTATTGTTTGCTTATGTTCTGTGTTCAATATTCAGATCTCGAATTTAAATACTCGGAATATATCTGAGGGAAGTTTCATATCGAAATATAATAAAATATTTAGATCGAGTTGAAACTAATATAACTAATTTGTTAAACATGCAGAAAAAATGTAAAATATTTCTACTAAAATTAATGAAACACGGTATTCAGTATATTAGTTTGATGTTTTTAAAATAAAATATGCTTTATTCTGTGTTGCTATGAGCATTACTAGCTTTTGATTATGAGTGTCATTAAAAAAAACCTCAATTGTTATTAACAATTAAATATAGGCGCATATAGTATAAATTTGTCTGTTGGACCAATTGGGTTACTCCGATACTGGAGATTTTCTTTTATTATTTCGACATAAGACTTTCTTTGAATCCATTTAAAAATTTCATTATTTTCTGTTATTATCTTATCATTTAAGAGAGAGGTTCAAGTTGAAGGCTGTTATCATAGAAATCCTAATATATTATGGAGTAAGTATATATAGTATATATCTATGGCTGTTATGTAAAAGTTCTTTTTTCTTGTTCGTGGACTTGGTAATTTCGAGCTAGTGAGTTGGCCACACTGCTTACTAGAAACATCACTGTGAAAGCGTCACGTGACCAATATGATGTTGTTTATTTTTGTTCTTTCTCTTTCTCTTCCGTCAGTCTCCCGTCTACTTTGTTATGCTGGTCGGTTCTGTATGTTATTAGATCGTCTTTGGATTACTTCACCGGAACGTTGGAGAATCGTACGGTATTCTTCACTCCAGTGTCTTCTCAGATACTCGTTTGTTAGTATAGACATTGGTTAAAATTACGGTTGGAAAGAACTTACGATTGCCAACTAATTTTGCCGAAATAAAACGTATAATAATTTATCCGCGAAGTGTTTTGTTATCTTTTAATTGTACAGTGACAATGTAAATAAACATAATCCACTTCGAAATCCTATATTCGAAAATCGAAGTGACCCAAATGTTTGAACTAGTATATTTGTTTTTTCATCTTTGGATTCTTGAGTAAGCTAGCCAGATGTTGGGTGTTCTAAAAAGGCGTTGGAAACCTAAAAGGTATGCCTTGCAATTCAATAGGGTGCCATTATATAATGCAGTAGATTTGTTTGTGCTTATTTCTTGTAACTCGTCGTTTCAGACATAGATGTTCCAATTTTGTAAGACATCTACGCCAACCTACGGTCTTTATGGATATATATTCACTAACAAATTCATTTTAATCTCCTTTTAATTCTGCGAATTATGCAAAAATGTTGATATTCATGTAGGTCGTGAACAAATCATTTACGATTTTCAACGATGCCTAAAAAAACCCATTTGTCAATTGTTTTCGTCTCTAAATCATCATCAAGCTTCAAATAAGTGACATGAATGTATTGATTTATGCTTGTTCGACTCCCAGTTCCAATTAATATATATCTTCATGTTTTCTATATATTCCCAGAACCTATTTCGACAAAAGTATAATAAATATCGAATAAAAATGAAGAAGTCACTATTATAGTTTGTCTTATAACCGCTTTCTTCTATACTGCTGGAGATATCTAAATTTGTCGCACCTCATTCGAACAAATCAGAGTGCATACGTATGTTTTGGAGTAGTAATTCAGCATAATAATTATGGACCAACTCGTAGACACATGCAGATGTATTCACCTATTGTATAAAATATTGTTGAGTCTCTTTGACATACGTCGTACGAAATACTTTGTATTCTTTCGTACGTCATGAAATAATAGTTGAAAATCTGATTAAAAATCTTAAAACTTACATGAGATGTAGTCCGATATGAATGACACGAATAGGTATACCTCTTGTATTGCGTCCAAGTATTTATAAACGTCAGTATTGCCTACCTGGTTTTTAGTAAAGAACAAGAAGAATATTGTCTTCGGTTAAAACGTAATATTTATGCCAATAAGTATATTGATTATTTCGAGTGCACATAGATCCTCAGTTCTCAAAGAAAATTCATATTGAATTGTTATGAAATGATATGCATATATGAAAAGAAGTAGTGGAAAACAACTAGTGATTAACGCCTTTAGGGATTTCAAAAGTTTGAAATTTATTTACCTAAAACAAGAATTGAAGCTCTTTGTAAGTAAATAAAATTTTTTTGTTCTTTGAGAAGCTGCCTTTGTAAAAAATATCATTATGTATGATTTAGTCATATTTTAGTGAAGAAACATTTTTTACTTGATTTAACCTCGTAATTTTACACTGTCTCTTGCGGAAAAAAATGTACGTGATCTATCGTTTATTTGAATTTTCAGCTTTCGTTAGAATCAATTAAATGAAGAATTTCTCGAATTACAACAAAATGGTAATCATGGAAATGATTGCTGTGTTTTTCTCAATCTATGCCTTCTCGACTAGATCATTAGATACCAAATTAGAACTATAATAAATTCTGTTTACTTTCCAAATACGTGGGATACGCTAAAATCTCAAATCCCCATATACATACCTACATTACATAACCTCATAACAACATCCTACGTCCTAGTAACATTAAACAAACTAAGCCAATTGTAAGAAGCCCAGACGACTGTTTCCCACGTAAATGAAAATAATTGGAGAAAATATTGGTAAAATAACTACCTTTATATATTTATTTCGATTTTTAGCAATATAAAATCATTTGATTGAGTTACAAAATGAGTATTGGAAACACGATTGGAAAGCTGTTAACGTTTTTTTCAAACTATGTTGTATACTCTCAAAAAAAACCGGCTAAGTGCGAGTCGGGCTAGCGCACCGAGGGTCCCGTAAAAAAAAATTTTTTATTATATGATTTAACTGAAAATTTACGGTTTCCGCAATTTTTTCTTTATCTGCGCTGTAAGACGTTGTTTTGTACGAAATTTCAAGATTCTGAGTTCACGGGAAGTACCATGTAGGTTTTGATTCCCTTGCGAGTGTCGAAAAGTTGCGAAAATTTGCGGCATAAACGGCTGTATCTTTTGATTGCGTTGGCTTAGAAGTTTGATTTTTTCACAGCTCCAAGGGGTAGTAGACCTGAGTATTTGATATAAATCCAGCTTGATACCTTAACGCGTTCCTGAGAAAAAGGGTCTTGACAAACAGACGGACAAACAAAGTGGTCCTATAAGAGTTCCGTACGGAACCCTAAAAATTGAACTCGAAGAAATCTAGAACTATGTACTTACTACATATACTTCTACAGAATGAAAATGTAAAAATATTTTTCTAATATTTGAGATCTAAGTGGGAAATGTGTCCTAAAAAAAAATTAAATTTTTTGTGGATCTTCTACTATTTCGGTCTTCCCACCACGGTACCAAAAAAACAGTTGTTTCTCAAAGGTTGGAATAAGAAAGTGTTGCTTAATTTTCAAAATTATAAACTTTCTCAGAAGAACGTATGCTCATAGTACTTACTTACCTGTTCAAAATTCAATTGTCTTTTTCCCACTTGGATGACTCATAAAATCATTATTATCAATCATTGTTTACACAATATTAGAGCCCATTTTGAGCAAACACAATTTTGTTTTAGATTCTGATAACATTTCTTTAATTTCATTCGTAACTACTTTTACCTTAATGCATTGACAGAGTAGATTTGCAAATTTTTAATAAACCGGGCAAGTGCGAGTCGGACTCGCGCACTAAGGGTTCCGTACCATAGATCCCCCCTTAAATATTTATTTTATTTTAATTTATTATTTATTATTAAAGTGAAAATACGCTGAGTATTTTGTGAATTTTTCAAGTGCCTACCTGTTGTCATTATTGATACCGAGCAAAAAAGAGCAAAAAAATCGCGTTTGTTGTATGGTGGCCCCCCCCCTTAAATATTTATTTTATTTTGTTTTTAGTAATAGTAGTTATAGAGGCAACAGAAATACATAATTTGTGAAAATTTCAACTGTCTAGCTATTGCGGTTCTTGAGATACCACCTGATGACAGACAGACGGACGGACGGACAGACAGCGAAGTAATAGGGTTCCGTTTTTATCCTTTGGATACGGAGCCCTGAAAACCATGAAAACACAAGAACTACGTAAAAATGGCGGCGCTTGGAAAAATTGTACCAAATTTTGACAGTCAAGTTCTGCCTCGAAAAGAACCCCAGATTCAGCTCAGTTGGTTTGATGAGAGCCGCTGGAGGTGCCAATATGTTCCAGAAAAATAGTATGTTATTCAACGAGCACAAAATGATTGCTATTTTTCACGAGGGTGAAGTTTGTGACACGAGCCGCAGGTGAGTGTCGCAATTCACCCGAGTGAAAAATTGTTATTTTGTGCGAGTAGAATACTATACTTTGTCCACGACTTCCTCGAAAAAATTAGTAATAATCTACATTTTCAACAATAAAAATAGTTATCAAAAGCGTTGACATAACATTTTCTGTGTTCACTGAAAACTGAATTCTCACGTAAACGTCAACTATTTCAGTTGACATCGATTCCATTCCTTTCTTTCATTCTGATGAAAATGAAATAGATAATTTTGCATTTATTTATTTATATTAACAGATCAATTATTGAAAATAAACGAAGGCATTGAATTTATAGTTATCTTAGTTACATAAAACCTAAAAATCTAATAATACTATCCTAACAATGTGAATGATAGTCTCAAGTTGGGACATACGTTTTGAGTGTGACGTCATGCAGTGTATAATAAACCATTATTCACTAGTGATTAATAGGTATAATTGTACTTCAGGAAGCACACGAATAATGAATGATTTACAGTACAGTCGTGGACAATTATATTTATGAAAACACAGATATTTACGTTAAATTGGCGGCGGTTAGAGAAATTTAACGAAATTCTTATAGTTTCGTTCTGAAGCATCTTTTTCGAGATCTTTCTTTTTTTGTGTTAGTATGACGTATTTCTTTTCATTTTGGATTGACGTTCCATCTGCAACCTAAAATAACCCTAGGCAGATTAAGTTACAGGATAGCACCAAGAGCTATAGAGCACTACAAAAACAAAAGTGCATAATAATAAGACCCTCGTAATCTATTCTTTCTTCAGGGCCACACGTATGCGTATACTATTCACTGCGCCGGAAGTAATTTTAAAATGCAAATGGCCTGTGAGAATAGAGAGTACCTTAATTTTATCAGATAATATTTTCCCATCCTTTGTTTTTGAACTGCAGCGATGATGAAAAGGAGGGAACGCGTTGATAACAGTTATCTATTGTGTAAAGGCAAGGATAAAAGGAAATTTTATCAAACACAAAATGTTACTGACGGCGAATAATTTGCGACGACTCCCTGTTCAGCACTAAGTTTATTTATTTTTGTGATTGAAAATTTGAGCTAAAACAATTAGAATTAATCTAGGTGCAAAATAATTGCATAATATTTGATTAATTTTGTTTTTCCTTTCACGGAGCCTATTATTTCTAATAATCTGTGTATTATATATATATATATATATATATATATATATATATATATATATATATATATATCTATATATATATATTTATATATATATATATATGTATATATATATATATATATATATAAATATATATATCTATATAGATATATCTATATATATATATATCTATATAGTATTATATATATATATATATATATATATATATATATATATATATATATATATATATATATATATATATATATATATCTATATATATATATATATATATATAATTATTTATTCGAATTGTTGTTGCCATGACTAATTTCTTTGTTGTTAGATAAATAGTACCCTATTATTATTATTTTCAAACATTACGTAGGTAAGGGTTTCTTTGGTTTCCCTTACCATCTAGTGATAACAATTTTGAATATTAATATTAGACTGAATAGCATATACAAAGCAACCCTGTCTATTCAATTTTTTCAAATCAATAAATGTCAAAGAAATTTCAATTACGAATATCGTAGTGAAACGTCAACTTTTTAATAAAATCGAGTTTTTTGAGATTCAACCAGCCTGTTATTGCTAATAATTATCAAGAGATTATATATATATATATATATATATATATATATATATATATATATATATATATATATATATATATATATATATATATATATATATATATATAAATAGGCTTGCCATATTTTTGGTGAGTGAAACCGCGACACATTAATATGGGTGGCCTTACCGGAAGGGGTATCCATACCCCCAGTAGAGCGGGGTCCGAACCTTGAAAAATTTTTAAAAATTCAGTAGCGAAAAAGTTTCAAGACTTTTTTAATCCTGGCAAGTGACGGAAAGAAGAACCTTGAACTAGATTGTTAGTTCAACACACTCCTCAAAAATAAAAGGAAATTTTTGCTTCTTAAAAATATATATTTTTGCCTTTTTAATGATAATTTTTTCTGATCTATCTAGAAAAAAGTGTTAATAAAATAAAATTTAGAATACTTCATAAAATTGTTTGATTGAACAATTACTAAGTCTTATTTTTTTTATAAAATTAAACTTTTTGTCTAACAACAAAAACAAAAACTTTTTTCGTCAAACTAAAAAAAATAAAAATTAATAAGTTGACAATGTTGATCTGTGCTTTCAGACAAAGCGCTCACGTCTTCTAGGTAGCACTCACCCTTCTCATAGCCCTATTGTTATAATTAAACTACTCACAGCCATTATTCATTACTTTTTACATCTTAAACCCGTTTTCCGGGACATCGATCAAACCGGGCGGGACACCGGGACAAAATAAAAATACCGGGACTGTCCCGGCCAAACTGGGACGTATGGCAAGCATATATATATATATATATATATATATATATATATATATATATATATATATATATATATATATATATATATATATATATATATATATATATAAATATATAAATATAAATATAAATATATATATATATAATAAAATATAAATATATATATATATAAATATATATATATATATATATATATATATATAAATATATATATATATATATATATATATATATATATATATATATATATATATATATATATATATATATATATATATATATATATATATATATATATATATATATATATATATATATATATAATGTAAATATATAATATACCTATATATATATATATATATATATATATATATATATATATATATATATATATATATATATATATTTTTTTTGTTTGTTTATGTGACTGGGAGAACGAGTATCGCTCAGTCTAACCAAAATTAAGAATAATGTCAACTGTCATATAGTCGCATACGATGCGGTATCTCACAAAATTTGACAGTTGGTTAGGTATCATACATCGGAAACAATATAACCACACACATTTAAGAAATGGGGTTCTAAATTAATTGCGTTTCTACAAAAACATACAACTACTTATATAGATAATCGCAAAAAGCAAAACTCTATCTTAAACAAAATTTTATCCAAATCGTTAGATATTATATATATATATATATATATATATATATATATATATATATATATATATATATAATATATCAGGGGCGGCTAGTCAAAGGAGGCTAAGCCTCCTCAATAATATTCCGTGTATCACTAATATATATATTATATTGAATAGTCGCATTCAGCATATTCATATTAATCAAAATCATATTATTTTATGCACCTACCTTCCTTTCAACCTACATTATATAATATAATTTATTAATTAAGATAGAAGGTATTTACATTTACTGCATTTCATTCATTTCAAGATTTGTGGCAACGCTGCGGAAAGCTTAGAAAGGTATATTCTCAACGTTCATTATGCCTGCCACAGAAAAGCAAACTCACACCACTTAAAAACAAATACTCCGAATGAATATTTCATTGAAATAGAAAACCAAAACACATGTACATGGCAACACCGATAAACTCCAGCCTTATACAATGTCGACCAATCACAACTATAGAATCTCCCTGACATCGAGTAAAGTCGTTGATTGAATCGTAGTATGATCGTAATTCGTATTCGTACTGTCTGAATAATGGACGCCGGAATCAACTCGCGTTACGCGTATTGTTTTAAAATGAGTGATTACTGAAATTAATTTCAAAAATTTCAATGGTGACTTAGTGGAATATTTGTTATCCCATAACTTTAGTGCCCTAAGTTATGAGGATAAAGTTTTGATAAAAACAAAAAAAACCTACCCCTGAATTGAACAATTTGGTGCAGCGTAACAGAAAACAAAACCGCGGTTTTAATACACGGAATTATGAGAGAAATCCTTGCCTAACCGGATCACAGGTAAAAAATAAATTATTTTGTTGGCAGTGTTTACTTTTTACTAGTGAAAATGTCTCTGTTTGGGGCCGCTTAGGATTTGAGGATTTAATTCTATACCTAGTTGAAAGTGAGGAATTTTTCACCGATAAAGTAACTTTAAATACAGCACGCGGATTAATATCTTACTTACAAGATAAGGAATTTATATATTTTTTTAAACCTTTTTAAATTAATTTTTGAAACAACAGAAATAGTTTTACCAATCTTACAGCCCAAGGTGTCAGATGTAATTTACTCACGATATCGGCTCAAGTTTCTTTTGGAAAAAATTTCAGAATTTCGTGCAGAAGTTTATTTTAAAAAACTATTTTCTGTATTTCAAACTACTGATGATACGACTCAATTTAGCCCAAAACGAAAGAAATTCAGTTACGCAGATATGGAGCTTCACTATAAGCAAATATTTTATGAAATTTTGGATACTATTAGGGGTCAAATAGAAATAAGGTTCTCTGATTTGAAAGAACTGCATTTCTTCGACTTACTCAATAAAAATTTGTTCACCGGATTTTCGGCTAATTTTCCAGATAACCTTTTGGAAAATTTATGTCAAAAATACACTTTTTTTGATAAGGTGGCCATAAAAAGTGAACTGTGTGTTGTTTATAATGACAATGAAATTTTGGGGCACAATGAAAATCATGTGAGGACTATTAAATATCTTTTTGATAATGAT
>JARQZK010002998.1:250000-272436 GCA_030704885.1 Cynegetis impunctata
TGGTATTTACGTTCATTTCATTTTGATTTTTCGAAATTAAACTTCGTAATTTTTGTTTTTTTGGACTTCGTATTTTCAAGTGGTTCATTGTGTTTCGATTGAGGACAATATTATCTCTGTTCAACAGTAGATAACCTACCTACCTCAAGTTGAAATTTACACTGAGTTTTTATCATTGAACATGAAAATCAATAATAAAATAAAGGAGAGGACGAATAAATTAATTGATTAGAGGAACTATGTATACATCATGAAAAGGCTGTATGATAGAACACCTATTTATTTAAAAAGTTTCAAAAGTTTCAAGAAAACATCTCTGACATATCTATATTCATTACCAACTGAAAAGGTTTTGAGTATAATGGACAAAACTAAGTACTTACCAGCAAAACTGAAAGAAACAACATGAAATAAAAGAAGAATTAACATGAATACTCTGCTTCAATGGTTATTATATTTTTCAATTTTCCTGACGTATAACAGCTCTCCTAAAAGTACGGTGGACTTCTGAGAGTCTGTTTTTTTTTTATAAAATCTCTGTTTTCATGGTAACATAATTGAATATTTTAGTTTTTACCTAGCTATAGAGTCAAGTTTTATTTCATATTCTTTTTTTTTTTAACTCGAGGGACCTACAGTTTAACGCCGGTTCCTTCGGCCAATGGGATTCTAAACGATGTACATTACCCAACAATTTAATCATATATATAGAACCACTAAATTCCAGACATACATAACACCCAAGAGCAAGGTGGGACTCGAACCTACAATCCTCGGTTTACAAACGGCACACGTGGTATACCTTACCGCTGGTCTACCGAGGTCTCCATTTCATATTCTTGATGTTATGATAATATTTTGGTTGTGCAAATAAACATCATTTATTATTATTATTTTAATAGTATCTCTGGTTGTTACATGAAAGAAAATACAATTTTATTGAAACAATGGTTAAAAATAACAATTTACACATTTATTATAAAAAAAAAATAACGCATGACGCACGTTTCGGTGGAACTTCACCTTCTTCAGATGCTAATGGCAAACTCATCGGGTATCGGCCCAATCAATCCAAAATTTGAAAATACAATTATCTAGAATCTCTGGATGATGGCCCAGGTTAAGATTCCGATAAAAGTGGAAGATTTTTCGTTGGAATAGCATTGGACTTCAAAAACCCCACGTTTTCGGTTAGCTGAAAATTGCACAGCATCAGTTGGTATAATTCTATATGGAAAAATCCACAAACTTACTCCAGTCGTGCGTCGTGGCTGACACGCACAATTTTTTTTATTTTCACTTGTATATTATTTGTTGATTTTACCTCAGATACGGTTGCTATAAATACACTCATTATGCCCTAGGGCGTTATGAGCAGGCATTATGGATCATAACGCCCGCTCATTGTACGAGGAAAAATGAAGCGACTTTCAGTGATTAAATACTTCATAATCCTTGTCGTATACAACTCCGGATTTCTCCGGCAATGAATTATTCGCAGCTTTGGCTGTATTTTCTATGATATTCTTGGGTAAATTCATTTTCATTTCCATTATTTCTATAAGACTACACAAAGAAAGCAGCAATGGCATTCGCTAAATATGATGACAAAAATATTCACAAACGTCAAAATATCAACAAATAACATGCCTAATATGAGAACGAAAATTGAAAGTATAGGAGCAATGAACAGATTAAAATCGATTTTTCATTATAATAAAATAATTTTTTCGTGGAAAATAAAATCTTGTATGCACCACGTGCGTTACTAGATCTTAACACCCATCGGGCGTTAAGATCTATATAACGCACTTGGTACATAGATAACTATTTTATTAGTGATCAGACCGAAGGTATTATATTACATAATTATTTCTTTGAAACATAATATATTAGATGACGTACCTACATCAAATTACTGTTTTTCAACTTCAGCTCATGTGATTTCTTCTTTCACGATAATTAGGCATGGTAAATGACCGCACTCGACTGACAAAAAGTGAATCGAGGAAGTGTTGAAAACGACTCTTATTTTTATCTTCCAGTAAGTTAAATCTGGCTGGGTTAATGAATTATCTTTCGGTATGGCGGCCGTTAACTATTTTTCGTATGCGTTGTGGCAGGAAAATGAACTGTTGAAATATTCCTCTGGAATTCCTGCTTTCTTGGCAAGCGTAGGATTATAAACTTTTGCTCTACTTTCGTACCATTCATTTTACTTATGTAAGTAGTGTGTGTGTGTGTGTGATTCCTACCATTGATGTGAACGCATATGCATGCACATATTGTGTTTCACGACTTCGCACATTGGCCCCCATTCTCATCGTAAAGCTACGGTTCCACTGGAGGAACATTTTGTTGCTGAATGTTTCTCTTTGTGGCCAAGGGTAGAAACTTATGGCAACATACGTAAATTTCTTGTTTCCACTGAAGCAACTAAAATTGTCAATAGTAGAATCAATATTTGTTGCCGAAACATAAAGAATTTTCAAGAAACATTTAGGATCATTTTGGAACATTTACGGAAATAAGCAACAGCAACAAAAATGTTCCTCAATGTTAAGTTTATGAAATAATTTGTTACTGTAGTAGGTATTCAAAATAATAAGTTATAATTTGTATAATATTTACTAAAAATATTTGCAGATAGTTTCATCATTATGTCCGACTGCAGAACAATGTCCCGGGAATTTCTACGGGAATTTGTGGAGTTGTACAGGGACCTACCCTGTTTGTGGTAGGGTAGACCGAAATCCAAATGCTACAAAAAGTACAATTGTCGCCAAAATCAATAGTCTTCGTGGTGGGTTTCGGAGATAAAATGAAAAAGTTTTTAAGAAATGGTACGGTGAGGCTTTCGGAGATATTAAAGTAGTGGATTTTAAGTCTTGGTAATTTCTTGCAGTAATTTCTGCAGTTATTGCCAATCTCATTATTGTGTCTTTACGTTTTATTATAGGCCAAGCTACAGAGATTTGTAGGGAGCATTTTGTGTGAAAAGTGTTAGAAGAAAAACAATTTAATGAAAAAATTTTTTTTAGTTTTTTGCTTATAAAAATGAAATTATCAAAGTAATCGTGATGGTGTCACTAGACTAATTGTAGAAAATGAAAAGACGAAGAAAATGAGAAGTAGGACGACTCGATCAGACCCTTAGTTTGAGAGAAAATCGGAAAAAACCGTTTCAAAAATTTTTAACTCGGATATTTTTTGAGTTGTACAGTATTACTTATTGATATAAACTTCATTTGTGCGAAGATCAGGAACTGTCCGATGCATAGTTTTTGATCTGTGGCCATTTGATTATGTTACTATGCAATTTTTCAGCAGACCTGAATGCGACAGGTATGGTCCGATTTCAATTTACTAAAAAGATTTTGAAAGTAGAATTCTAATGGTTCAAAACGTTCATCTTGGTTTTTCATAAAAACACTGAGAAATATGTTAAAAATAAAGCTGAACATGACGGAAAAGGGCCGAGTGCGTGAGAGTAGTTGAAGAGTGGGGTAGAGCAGCAGGCAAGGAGAAGTATGACATTCGAAAGCGTCGGCATTTTGAACATGACAGTAATTTCTAAACGTTGTAACATAATAATTGTAAACCCCCACTCTTCAACTACTCTCACGCGCTCGGCCGTTTTTTGTATGTTCAGCTTTATTTTTAACATATTTCTCAGCGTTTCTATGAAAAACCAAGATGAACGTTTTGAACTATGAGAATTGTACTTTAAAAATCTTTTTAGTAAATTGAAATCGGACCATACCTGTCGCATTCAGGTCTGCTGGAAAATTGCATAGTAACATAATCAAATGGACACAGATCAAAAACTATGCATCGGACAGTTTCTGTTCTTCGCACAAATGAAGTTTATATCAATAGCTAATACTGGCCGGAGGATCTACGCTTCAACTCAAAAAATAAGCGAGTTTAGAATTTTTGAAAAAACTGCATTTTGGCCGGTTTTTTCCGATTTCCTCTTAAACTAAGGGTCTGATCGAGTCGTCCCACTCCTCATTTTCTTCGTCTTTTCATTTTCTACAATTAGTCTATTAACACCATCACGTTTACTGTGATAGTTTCATTTCTATAAGCAAAAAACTAAAAAAAATGCAATTTTTTGCATAAAATTGTTAATAACAAAGTTATGAATAATAAAGTCGAGTGAAAAAGATATCACTATATCATATGGAACTATTTTACAAACAATGGCGCAGCTGGTTTTCTTCTAACACTTTTTACATGAAAAAATCTCTGTAGCTTGGCCTATTAATGGAATAACCGTGTCTAATGGTTACGAATAGGTTTCTTCGTCCATCCTTACGTAATTACGAGAGTCCTCTAGTTCTAAACTCCATATTCCTCACAGGTGAATGTGTGAAAAATTTTATCGTTTTGGAAACCAACCTAGACCACATTCGGCGACCATTTCCATTTTCCTTTTTATTTGTACACGCCACTGCCACCAGAGCAAAATATTCCTCCTGCTCAGACATCTGGCCAAACATTTTAGCAGACTGGACAAAACTATGGTTTTGTACGTACGTGTGTACGCAATCAGGTTGCACGTTATTGGTTGCACGTTTTTGGATGCACGTCGATGTATGAAGACATCGACGTCCGTGTGTAGCCCGCCTTAAATGTGACATGGAAAATGAGGAATAGTCAAATATGCACATACCATGTATGTAAACATATCGCTAAATGTATGGTGTTACTGTAGAGAGACTTCCACCTGAAAACAAAGGCAGAGGTGTCGTGGAACACCTGGTTCGAATGAAGTTCCTTTATACTACATGAAGTGAACAAGGAAAATTCTTCAATAATTTAAAAAATAATCGAAAAACTTTCCAAGGAAGCTGGTTATATGTATACCGCGACGAGGACTCTACATTCACATTCACATCCAACAGTGAATTATAGAAATCGACAAGTCACCTCGATTCAAAATCTGCATACAGCTGTTTCGGTCTTATTAGAACTCATCAGTGCAGCTTATTTGACTCGGAGTTAATTGAAACTTTTCTAATTGTTCCCCAATACAAATCGTGACCGAGCTACTATCTGGATAACAACCCAGAGCGTCCTCTACCAAGGACATTAGAAACCAACAATTCACCGTTCAGATCGAAAATGCAGAATCCTGTCGCGATAATAAAGACTTCCTGCAATGAAATGTCTACTCTGCAACTGTGGCGTATGTTGTTGCAAAGCAAGCTTATTTAGCGTCTTTAAAAAACTCTGGAAATACTCACGAGAGTGCGCTCCGTAAATACTTGTTGCGATTTGCGCAATATTCAAAATAAAATAGTGAAACATATATAAATTGAGCATGGTCAATTTAATATATTACATATATTTTTTGGAACGAAGTTCCTTAGATAAGGATTTTGCTGCGGAACCAAACTGAAAACTATGCGAGACTAAAAGTGTGACGGAAATAGACTTACGAAAGTCACGCTTTAAGTTAACACAAGCGAATATTATATACCTTCCTCTTTCTCCCTATTTCTTTCCGTTGTCTCATCCCTTCTCTTTCTGATCGAACTCCGCCTCGTCAATCGCCAATGCATTATTAGGCCAAGCTACAGAGATTTTTTCATGTAAAAAGTGTTAGAAGAAAACCAGCTGCGCCATTGTTTGTAAAATAGTTCCATATGATATAGTGATATGTTTTTCACTTGACTTTATTATTTAACACTTTGTTATTAACAATTTTATGCAAAAAATTGCATTTTTTTTTAGTTTTTTGCTTATAAAGATGAAACTATCAGAGTAAACGTGATGGTGTTAATAGACTAATTGTAGAAAATCAAAAGATGAAGAAAATGAGAAGTGGGACGACTCGATCAGACCCTTAGTTTGAGAGGAAATCGGAAAAAAACGGCCAAAATGAAGTTTTTTCAAAAATTCTTAACTCGCTTATTTTTTGAGTTGTAGCGTAGATCCTCCGGCCAGTATTATAGCTATTGATATAAACTTCATTTGTGCGAAGATCAGAAACTGTCCGATGCATAGTTTTTGATCTGTGGCCATTTGATTATGTTACTATGCAATTTTCCAGCAGACCTGAATGCGACAGGTATGGTCCGATTTCAATTTATTGAAAAGATATTGAAAGCAGAATTCTAATAGTTCAAAACGTTCATCTTGGTTTTTCATAAAAACGCTGAGTAATATGTTAAAAATAAAGCTGAACATGACGAAAAACGGCCGAGCGCGTGAGAGTAGTTGAAGAGTGGGGGTTTACAATTATTATCTGACAACGTTTAGAAATTACTGTCATGGTCAAAAAGCCGACGCTTTCGAATGTCATACTTCTCCTTGCCTGCTGCTCTACCCCCACTCTTCAACTACTCTCACGCGCTCGGCCGTTTTTCGTCATGTTCAGCTTTATTTTTAACATATTTCTCAGCGTTTTTATGAAAAACCAAGATGAACGTTTTGAACTATGAGAATTCTACTTTCAAAATCTTTTTAGTAAATTGAAATCGGACCATACCTGTCGCATTCAGGTCTGCTGGAAAATTGCATAGTGACATAATCAAATGGCCACAGATCAAAAACTATGCATCGGACAGTTCCTGATCTTCGCACAAATGAAGTTTATATTAATAACTAATACTGGCCGGAGGATCTACGGTACAACTCAAAAAATAACCGAGTCAACAATTTTTGAAAAAACTGCATTTTGGACGGTTTTTTCCGATTTTCTCTTAAATTAAGGGTCTGATCGAGTCGTCTGACCTCTCATTTTCTTTGCCTTTTCATTTTCTATAATAAGTCTATTGACACCATCACGATTTCTCTGATAGTTTCAATTTTAAAAGCAAAAAACTGAAAAAAATGCATGATTTTTAGCATAAAATTGTTAATAACAAAGTTATAAATAATAAAGTCGAGTGAAAAACATATCACTATATCATATGGAACTATTTTACAAACAATGGCGCAGCTGGTTTTCTTCTAACACTTTTTACACAAAATGCTCCCTACAAATCTCTGTAGCTTGGCCTATATATGTACTCATAAATTCATGTACAGAAAACATCGAAATAAGTTATATATGCATAAAAAAACAGATTGCGATAGGAATCAGATATGGCATAATGAAAAGATAAAGCTTTACAAATTTGTTCCATAAAATAAACCTACGTATTGTAGGTTTATATTCAATTATATAGCGTGGCGATACGTTATCCTCTCGTTATATACACTCTTGCGTCTAAATTTTACATTGCTTTGACGACCGAGTGGTCTAGGTACTGAACCCTGGTGTGCCGTATTTCTGGGTTCCAATCCCAGAGGTTACTTCTGGCTTTTTTAAATTTTTTCATTTACAATCTCGTAAGAGCTCTTAGCCCCACATTTCAATATTAATTATTTCAACTTGGATTAGTATGAGTTATCACTTCTGTACTGCGCCCCGACACGCACATATTTCGTTTTCCCAAATTACGAATTCCTTCTATATTATCCGAAGGAACTTCGTTCCTACCTGGTGTCCCATGATACCGTTTCATTTTTTAAATTATTGAAGAATTTTCCTTGTTCACTTGATGAAGTATGGTCAATTTAATATATTAAATTGACCATGGTCAACTTGTGTATTTTTCATAATTTGATTTTGTTCCTTTAGCTATTAATTATGCATCAAATAGCAGACACAATGAAATTAATCAACAAAGTTTAAGAGAAATCAAATGAAAAAAAAAACAGAATTATTTTTGAAATAATTTATATACTACTTCGAAACAAAAATGGAAAATATTTCAAACAACGACCTTTTCAGGGGAACAAAGATTACCCAAAATTTAGTAGAATATAAACAAACCATTTAAGTTAAATTTCTTAATTTTTCAAAATTAAATGGCCTGTTATTGCTAAACCTTCACCAAATTTGATCCTTCATATAAGTTAATAATTTAAAGTTTTATCAATATCTTTTACGTTTGGATACACTTGATAAATGGCTGGATTATACAATCTCTTTCTTTTAAAATATCATCTTCAAAAATAAAGAAGCGAAACAATTATTATGTTTAACAAAATATAATGAAAATCAAAAACCCAAATTTTATTTACATTATTGTTATTGTCAGGGATTTTTATGAAGTAGGTATCGGCCCAATCAATTGTTTATCAAATCAAGTATAAAATTTCGATCCCGGGCGACTTGATTCGATGTGACTTGTCGAGTTTGAAGTTAGAATTGACGATTCAAATGACACCGGTTTATTCTTTTTCTTATCCCTTGGCAAATATTGAATTACATAGGAACTTTCGAGTGAGCACCTAAGGTCTAGAGTTTCATGTAGAGAATGGGAGATTGTAACTGGTGTCACACGTGTACGATGAAATTAGAAAAGCTCCATATCTTTCACCAGCGATTTTCATTCTTCTCTAGACAAGAATTTATACTTTAGACGCTAACAAAAAAAAAACGACCAAGTGCGAGTCGGAATCGCCCACCGAGGGTTCCGCAGAAAAAAAAATGTCCGCGTCAAAAAATCACGACTTTTTTAACCTCAGTTCTCTATGTTGAAGTTCGATTTCACAGACGTTTTTTTATTTTTACTTTTTTGTCCTGCCGTGAGCGCACAAAAAATTACACTTTTTTGTACTCTCACGACAATATCAAGAACGTCGGGCAGCGTACATTTGAAGAGTACATAATGATCAGGGTCCAATTTTGGTCGAAACTAAACTGTTAGTACCATCTGGTGAAGTTTTACAAGAGCTTTCGTTTGGTCGTTACCGATTTATAAAATAATACTCAGAGTCCAAGTTATAAACGTTTCAAAATTCACTGGTTTACGCAAAAACGATCATAGTCCACGCGCAACTTCACAAAAATGATCTAAGTCCAACCACCTATTCAGATGCTTTATATGTACATGCTGAGATACCGGAAGATTGGAGAGCTGATATAAGACACAGTCGAGTCAAACCCAGTCTATTTAGTGTAATCGACTGCCAGCAAGAAATATTTAAAAACTGGAGTAAGTTTCTTCAATCTCTGTATAAGAAAACTTGTGCGATTGGAACCCGACCTGCTTTGTCTTTGAAAGTGACCAAGGATAAACCACAAATGCTGCTTCACCGAGAAACTTACAATGCATGTTTCAAATAACCAGTCTAAAAATGACTTCAAGAAACACATCAAAATCAAAGAAGAAACAGATACCATCAGAAACTATACTGAAAGCACTTTATGCTGGACCATTTGATCTAAAACCCGAAAAAATTGCAGATTTGCAACACCTCAAACGATTTTGCGAACCACCTGCACAAGAGTTTTATTCAAAACTCCTATTGTTTTCAAACAATAATTCTGACGAGATGGAAAATTATGAAGAAGAAAAGATCCCAATTAGTGCAATTGCTACCTAATCATTTTTTTCTTTCTGAAAATATCAACCAAAATATTGTATGTTATATAATAAAATAAATGAAATAGAATCATTCAAACATTATTTTGGTGTTTGCTATTCCATTCAACAATAAACAGAGAGTACAGGACTCTGATCATTTTTCCATACAATATTTTGGCACAATATGAAGAACTATTTTATTTTGGGAATACTACAAATCATATCAACTTAGTTTTTGCTTAACAACATTATAGTCAAATACATAACCCATGAATGTATAAAACCACACTTTAAGCGTAATTTAAATGTGAGTTTTGAGTCTGTGAATCTTGAATTTGAAATCCTGCGAATTGTATGTTTTGTGACTCTGATCATTATTCCCGTGTACTTTTCATTTGGGTTCCGAATCCGACATGATGTAATCTGTAAGAAAAATTTTATATATTTCAATACAAGTCATTTCTTAACACTCTGGTACTTACCAAAAACGCACAGTTCTATAATGCGTAGATAAGTGACTTTAAATGTTTCTGACAATTATTTTGTTGAATTGTCAAATGTGTGTTGCCTTGACATCTACAAAACCAGTAAGCAAAGCAATCTAGTTTTACGTTTTTTCACATCTAATCCTTTTTGAAAATATCATCTTAATTCTATCGTTTGAACACCGTTTGCGGAAAAAATCGCATGTTTTATTCGGAGAAAAGCACTTTTTTGTGGCTCGACTAAAATTGTCGGCCACTGTGTTCAGCCGACAAACATTTAGTCTCGCCACAAAAAGTATCACTTTTACTCGTAATAAAACAATATACTATTTTTATATGATGTAACTAAAAATGTACGGTTTTCGCAATTTTTCCTTAACCTGTGCTATAAGACGTTGCTTCGTACCAAATTTCAAGAGTCTGAGTTCACGGGAAGTAACCTGTAGGTTTTGATTCCCTTACGAGTGTCGAAAATTTTCGGAAATTTGCGGCATAAACGGCTGTATCTTTTGATTGCGATGGCTTAGAAGTTTGATTAAGTCACAGCTCCAAGGGACAGTAGACCTGAGTATTTGATATAAATTCCAGCTCGATACCTCACGCGTTCCTCAGAAAAAGGGTCTTGACAGACAGACGGACGGACGGACAACAAAGTGATCCTATAAGGTTTCCGTTTTTTCCTTTCGAGGTACGGAACCCTAAAAACATGAATAATTTCGTAGTGCATACAATAAATATTGAACTGTCTCAAATTTCATTTAAATCAGTATGCCGCGTTTCGTTACAATGTAGGTAACATCTTCAGATACAAAAAGTAGGACTTACGATCTGTGTCTGAGGATGCTACAGTGTACCGAGACAAGTCATACTGATTTCAGGTAGATTTGTGAAAATTTAATATTTATTTTACTTATTACGATGTTATATACCTATGTATATATATATATATTTTTTTTTTTCAAAATTAATCTAATTCATATTAAAAATTGAATAATAAGAAAACAACTTGTCTAAAAACCACAAAATGAAAATAACTTTTTATTCGACTAGTTTCGCCTGTTACAGCATTATCAAGACTAATAATGCTGTAACAGGCGAAACTAGTCGAATAAAAAGTTATTTTCATTTTGTGGTTTTTAGACAAGTTGTTTTCTTATTATTTAATTTTTAATATAAATATGAACTACCACAGAGTTGATTCATCGTCCATCGAATTTAATCTAATTCATTTTTAATTAATGAAAATGAGAATAATTGAAATTTGACACGTTCAGTTACCTTTTTCAAGACTTTCAAGGATTAGTACACATTCATCGGCTATTATTTGTCCTAACTCCTGCAAGGAAGAAAAAAAACTATACGACTAAGGTATGCATAACGAGTAGGCCACTCTATGAATCCTCTACGTCTGATTCATCGTTTTGGAAAATGTTGAATGCAGATTTCGTATGGCGGAATACATATAACCAGCTCCCTTGGAAAGTTGATTGATAATTTTTAAGTTATTGAAAAATTTTTCTTGTTCACTTTATGTAATAAAACAATAATTGTTCCTTTTTGATATGTGATCGAGCCTACGAACCTGCTGATACAATGCTCCTCTTCCCTTGACTGACAATATGGAATACGATTACAGCTTCATCATAGTTTTACGTAATGGTGCGTATCCACTATCCAACGAATAAAAGTTGCCAACTTTTGTGTTGGGCACACGTGTTGGTGAAAAAAGTTTCTGTAATTACCTCGTGTTCCCAACAAAAGTTGAAAACAAATATTAGAAACCGCTTTTCCGTTTTTGGCGGTAAACATCAAAATAATAATAATAATAATAATAATCTTTATTTAGCACAAAGCTATTATCAACTAACAGTTTACATTTAATTTATTACAAATAGTTTTCAAAAGTATACTCCATCAAGTATCTCTTGAAATCTCGGTAGCTCTGACAGTACTTTATATTTATGGGCAGTTTATTGTATAATACAAGCCCCCTACTCATCGTGGATTTATACATACTATGTGTCCTATAGGTATCTATTTGAAAGTCGTTTCGATGTCTGGTCTGATAATCATGGTATTCACTAACAAACTGCAAATTTTCTCTTAGATAATTAGGTAACATTCTTTGTTTGATCCTATATATATATATATATAATCTAATGTTTGATAAGTTATTCTCTGATTTACACTCATTAATTGTAATGCTGACAACATATTTTTAATAGGTGTACTTTTGTTACATTTTAGTACTACTCTCATACCCCGATTTTGTATTTTCTGCAATCTATCAATACAATTTTTTTTTTGATTGAATAAAAGTGACGAACAATTATCAATGTGAGGTAGTGTCAATGTCTTAAACAATAATAAGGTTGTGTTCATATCAATTTTACTTGTTAATCTGTATAAAAGGCTAATTTTTTTTGACATCTTATTTGCAATGTACTCTGCTTGCGCTTTCAAATTTAAGTTTTCGTCAATTATTATGCCAAGATACTTCATTTTATCTATTCTATCAATTACTTCTGCATTAATTTTTACTTTTAGGTCAGTTTCAATTAAATTTTTTATCTTGTATTCACTGCCAACAATCATAAATTTTGATTTTTCAACATTAATTTTCATGTTGTTGTCGCATAACCATATATATAACTTATCTAAGTCAATTTGCAGTGATTGTGACATAAATGTAATATCCTCGCCCGTTACATAAAGAATTGTGTCATCGGCAAACATTGAGATCTCAGAATTTCTTACATATTTAACAATGTCATTTACGTACAAAATAAACAATAGAGGGCCTAACACCGTTCCTTGTGGAACTCCATATTCATTAATTCTAGATGTCGATATCGAATTATTGAATTTAACTTTTTGAGATCTATTTTTTAAATAGGAACTAAACCATTTTATGACATTTCCCGACAAAATAATACGCTTGTCACAGATATTTTCTCGCTCTGTGGGTACACTTTCAGTTGGGAACATCTGTTCGAAACAGAAGCATCTCTTATGTCACGTGGATGAACGAATTAGCTTGCATAATATCATCGTCGGTAGGAGACATTGCCGATGGTGAAGACATCTTGTTGTCAACTAAAATATTTCTCGAATTGTTTTCAACTCAGTAGACATAATGGCAACAAAAGTTGGCGGAGAGTTTCAAACAGTTCGAAACACAAAAGTTGCCAACAATTTCGGTGGATACCTACCGTTTCACCGGAGGAATATTGAGGATAATTGGGGAACGTTTTTGTTGCTGTAGCGTGTTTCCGTAAATGTTCCAAAACGTTCCTAAATGTTCCTTAAAATTTCTCTATTTTTCGGCAACAAATATTGACTGTTCCTACTTGTCGCCGGTTTCCATTTTGAGCGGTAAACTTCGAAAGAAAATAGGTAATATGTGTAAACAAATCCGTGTTGCTATCGCAGTGGAAACGTATCGAGAAAGCAACTAGTAAACATTCGTGTCGCAGATCTTCAGTGTGCAGTGAAGTACGAAAACGAATAAATATAGAGCTACGGTTCCACCGGAGGATATATTGAGGAACATTTTTATTGCTGTTGCTTGTTTCCGTAAATGTTTCAAAATGTTTCTTAAATTTCTTTATGTTTCGTCAACAAATGTTGATTGTTCTTACTCAATAATATGCAACTATTGACAATTTAAGTTGCTTCAGTGGAAACAAGAAATTTACGTATGTTGCCGTAAGTTTCTACTTTTGGCAAAAAGGTGATACACAACTCACCGTAAAACACCTCTTGGTGGACTCACTGATGCCCAATTTCACCAACGAGATGTAAGGAAGTTCCTAACTAAGTAATTCCTACGATATAGGCCAGGCGCCGCGTATTTTTTTCCTGCAATCTTCTACAGAATTGATTTGACTTTTGGAATATGTTCAGGGGTGTCTTCTGAATATAAATCCACGTTGACGTCATGCGGGGGTGGTCGCGTCAGCCGCCATCTTGGAAAACACGTTTCATCAAATATCTCGTGAACCGTTCATCATACGGCAAAAATATACAAACCATTTTCATAGATAATAACATTCTCTACAACTTTTATTCATGATTTTTTTCTGTACAATGTATAGATTTTTATTTATAGCGCTCTAAACTTTTTTTAATTTGTTTATTGCTAAATATGTAGTTAACGGTTGATGATACAGGAAAAATGGTAATAACCAAATTTGTAGGGCATAAAATTTACTATAAATTTCATCTGACACTTTTTTCCGTGAAATGTATACTTTAAGAGCTATAGCTTCATAAAACTTGCACCTCGTAAATTATCATACGAAATGTTGCTCGTTACTACGAGCGGAACACCATAAAATGGCATAAGGTGTGAAGAAACTATTAATTCCACTATAATTAATGATAATTAATGTTAAAATAATATTATATTTTCATTATATTATTTTATTTTATATTATATTATTTATAATATGAATTTATTTATTAATTTTTTTATGGTAAGGGAGTGACGGACTCCCAAATTCGTGATTAGATTGATTGAGTTGAATAAACGGACTAAAACATTTATTTTTATGAAGAAAGTAGCACGTTATTTTATAAAGGAAGTCTCATTTGTTTCGAAGACTCATCGCCTTGCAGATCTCCGCCTTCTACCTCCGTTATAATAAGTGCAGGAGATGGATCGAAATTTGAGTCTTCATCAATTTCGTCTTCGATGGCATCCACTGCATCAGGCACATTGTAGCACTACAATAAGAACAAATAATTGATTATTTTAAGCCAGCTTTTCGGCATCCACAGGCAGCTCCGCAATTTTTAGCGCATTTGCAAGAAATTATTTTTAGTAAACTTGACGGTGCGGGAGACAAAGTAGTTCGAACAGGTTCAAGTACGATTGAAGTCCGCTTCCAACCCCATTTTCCCGGTTCATGGTAAAATCCAAGCAAAATTTGAACCTGATGATACACTCTGAATGAATGGTAACGTGCCGTATCTCGGGTTAGAGGTAGTAGTGATAGATTGAGCTTCGTCTTACTTGCCAATTTTCCGAAGCATTTGTATCGAAGATAGTTAATAGACTCTTCCGATACGTCACCTCCATACAGCGCAATGAAAGCATGAAGGAACAAAATGTTGTCGCTAACACTCTTACTGTAACGGCTATCGAGACAATTAGGGCCGTATAACGTTTCATAGTGCGTCCTTTTCCAGGCTTACGGAAGAAAATATTCTCGTATCCATTCGCCAATCCGGTTAACAATACAAGAAGATCTACGTCCTCGCCCACAATGATGACTGAATCGTATCTTGTGGACATTTGTTTTAGTTAGAATAACTTTTGAAAAATTAAAAAAATTGAAAAAAATCTATACACAACAATCAAGTTTTCACTCCAATCTGTAGTACTGAACACAGAACTGACGCAGCTACAAAAATTTCAATGCGATGAAGCCGAGTGCGACCCCTGTGCCAATATACAGCATTATAATCTCGTGGCTATTCTGCGTCGACTTGGCATTTACAGCGTTATAGCTCTTAAAGTATATATTTCACGGAAAAAAGTGTCAGATGAAATTTATAGTAAATTTTATGCCCTACAAATTTGGTTATTACTATTTTTCCTGTTCCATCAACCGTTAACTATATATTTAGCAATAAACAAATTTCAAAAAGTTTAGAGCGCTATAAATAAAAATCTATGCATTGTACAGAAAAAAATTATGAATAAAAGTTGTAGAGATTGTTGTTATCTACGAAAATGGTTTGTATATTTTTGCCGTATGATGCACGGTTCACCAGATATTTGATGAAACGTGTTTTCCAAGATGGCGGCTGACGCGACCACCCCCGCATTATATTCAGAAGACAAATCAAATCGATTCTGTAGAAGATTGCATTACGAACCGTGTTTTTTTGCTCTGGCGCCTGGCCTAATAGGAAATACCTAAATCCGATACCTACCTAAATCAGATTTCACCAACCTAAGAAATTCTTAGTTAAGAAATACCTTGTTAAAAACTTGATTTAGAAAGTTTTGTACATATAATTGGTACCACTGTTTAATACTAGACTGTAAATTTGACAAAGGATAGTAAGAAGAGAAAACATGATAGAAATATAATAATTTTATTATATCAATTTGAGGTTAAGCATTTCCTAAATACTCTAGGCAGACCTAACGTTAGGTATTTCCTATCGTCCTCAGGCAATACTTAACGCGTGGTCAAACGCAAATTGCACTTAGGAATTCCTAAATCCGATTTAAGTATTGCCTAACTTTAGGAATTAGTTGGTCAAATCATGTACTGTAAAATCTGATTCCTAATCACGTCATGTTCGTCCCTGCTAATAACTCACCGCAATTGATGCAGGGTTATTCTTGTTTGAAATTAAAAAAATAAGAAAATGTTCGAAAAGAGCTCTATCAGTGTTGCCGTTTCGTTTCTGAGAAATATGCTAAAATCTCTCGGGAAAAATGCTAAAAAATGCCAAATAAAATTATTGATATGCTAAAAAAAACATGCCAAACAGTTTAAAAGTATTTTTTAATACAATTATAAAAATTTGAAATTTATTTTAATTGATTTTAAGCAAAATTTAGAAAATATATAATTTAGGTACATTTTGTTCAATGCAACTTCATGTTGTCCGTACTTCTACTGTCAGAAAATGTTGTCTTGCATATTTCTGATATATAATAGACCCTTGAAATTGCGGCATGTTCACAATCAAAAAGTGCAAGTGTGCTCACTTAAACTTTACCATCAAAAACATCACCTATTTACGCATAAACGTAAAATGAAAATCGTCTAAATCGTCGCTAACTCGCTCCGGGTGCTGACTGAGCGATTCCCCTAATCGTAAAACGTAAACAAAAATAATCGTTTTTTCGAATATTGAAGAATTCAGGTTTCAGAAATGCCAATAGACTTTATCTTGATATGCATTTATTCCTTAGGAAAATTCATTCAAATGCTAATATCCATAGCAGATTGAAAATTTTCTATTATAGGCAGTGGCGTAGCGTGCCTTAGAGGGGTCCTGTGTCAAAATTAGTTGCGGGGGCCCAAATTAAGGATTTCTCACAAAAAAAAAAACAAAAACGCATATGTTAAATTAAAATAAATGGTTATTGATCATAAGTTATCAGCTAGGAATTGAGCTAGTAAACAATTCAAATTAAATATACACTTTTCTTGCTTTTTTTCGGAAAATTGATTTATTAAATCATCTATAACTGAAGACGATTTCAGTTTTTCTAACATTTCTGCCTCTATAGACAATAGTGACAAGTCTGATAGCCGTTCCTGTCCCATCGAAATCCTTAGGTAATTTTTTATCAGTTTCAATTTCGAAAAACTTTTTTCATCTCTTGCGGTTGTAACTTGTAAGGTCAAGAACAGAAAGCATGCCGTTATTACCTCCGGGAAACTGGATGCAACGCTATTGAATTTTATCAGCAATAATTCCATGAGTTCCTTGGTGGAATTAATTTTTTGAATTTCAGATTTTAAGCATGTTTTCAGAGCAATTAATTGTTCATAAACATTAACTGAGATTTCTTATGTCAAAAAACCAAATTCACCCTTCGCTATAGTGGAAGATAAATAAGTAGTACTCACCATTGCAATCTATATCACTCACAGAAGCTGATTGCTGAAAAAATGAAGAAATTTTGGGCATTTTTTTCATAACTCCAATGGGATAATCTCTATTCTTTTCAAATCATGAAAAACATACTAGTCGACCATGGTCAATTTCATACATTACATAAAGTGAACAAGGAAAATTCTTTAATAATTTAAAAAATTATCAAACAACTTTCCAAGGAAGCTATACGTTTTTTTGACTCGGAGTGAATTAACAAATTTCTAATTGTTCCCCAATACAAATCGTGGCCAGTAACACTGGCTGGATAACAATCCAGAGCGCCATCCCACCAAAGATATTGGGAAACAACAATTCACCGCTTAGACTGAAAATGCAATAAGCTGCACTGATGAGATCTAATAAGATCGAAACAGCTGTATGCAGATTTTGAGTCGGGGTGACTTGACAATTTCTATAATTCACCGTTCGATTGTGAATGCAGATTTTGCTTTGCTGAATACGTATAACCAGCTTCCTTGGAAAGTTGTTTGATCTTTTCACTCATTCTTTTCATAAATCAAACTGAGTAACCAACAAATAATCAGAAGAACAAGATTGTATTGTATTACAATGTAATAATAATAACGTTTGAACCGGGTTGAAATAAAACGCGTGAATGTAATTGCTCTCCGTGGTTTGTCATCGTACCTCGGTTAATGCGAGATTCCCCCGTTTAAGGGAATGACTTAAAGGGGGGAATCCCGCAATAACCGATGTACGATGTTGCCAACTTTTGAGAGCACGCTTAACCCGGGAAAAAAAGAAATTGCTTTTTTTGACTTTTTTCATTTCTGAAGTGAAAACTCTGTAGGCACGTTAGGGGCCCCTGTAGACCGGGGGCCCCGTATCATTGATTCGGCTGATTACGCCCCTGATTATAGGTAGAGGGAGGCCAAAAAATGCTAAAAACATGCAATATGCTAAAGTCAAATTTTACATGCTAACCGAGACAAAAAAAATGCTAGATTTAGCATTAAAAGTGCCAAAAACGGCAACACTGCAACTATTGACAATTTTAGTTGCTTCAGTGGAAACAAAAAATTTACGTATGTTGCCATAAGTTTCTACTTTTGGCAACAAAGAGAAACGTTTAGCAACAAAATGTTGCTCCGGTGGAACCGTAGCTTAACGCGTTCGAAAAGAGCTCATTGTTTTCCTTCGTCCGACCTCGTACACTATTCATTTGGAGAAATGAAACTATTTCTCTATTATGTAGCAATGCTTCAGATGAATCATCATTCCGTTCCAATCGTCGTCGTCGAATGGAGAAGGAAAATGGCAAGCGTGTTCGCGGGTCTTTGAACTCCAGACCTGGATATCAGACTGCGTGACGCCTTCTCCGTGGGACCAGTCTCCTGGTGTCGATCGAACATGGGAAATTCTTAATGATCCCCTCTTTTACCTATTTTTGCTGACCCAATGACTTCATTTAAATTAATTAATGTTAATGTGTTAAATCAGATGTGTTGTTAGGTCGTAATGAATAATTCAGTTTAATTTAGGTTTTATTGTTTGGAATATTTTTCTGATTGTAGGTGTGCGAATGAATTTTGATTTTCGCGTAAGTGTTGATTGTATTAATGTCCTACTTTTATATTATTTGAAAAAAAAAAAAGAAATGTGAAGTCAGTTGAATACGAAATATTACCCTAGGACAGGGATGGCGAACCTTTTTTGATGTCAGTGCCACAAAGTCATAAAAATTCTTTTTTAAATAGGGAACGTGCCAAAATAAAATTTCATTCGAAATGTTAGCGTGGTGAAACTATATTTAAGTATAATTAAATAAACGAATTAAACGAGTTTAATTCGTTCAGCAATTCTTGTGCTGATATAAAATTGACTAATTTTTTTACAAAACTCTAAATATCATCAAACATTTTTAAACCTGTTTTGGCACATAACGCTTGTTGGTGAATAATGCAATGAAAATTAAGAATTATGTGTCCATAACGTTATGTAAATAAATTTATAAATCCATTTTTCCGTAACTGACTCAATTTTAGAAAGACATAGGTATTTCTCTTTTTTCTAATGCATCTATAACTGCATTACAAATGTGTAATCCTTTTGTTGTTGTTGTTAATGTTGATAAACTTATTAACTCTTCTTTAATATTGTTTTAAACAAAATAACGTACAAAAATTGTTAAGTGAGCAGAGCCTCTTACGTTGTTAGACTCGTCAAGGCAAATGGATATAAAATTGCAAGACTTTATTTTTTGTTGAAAATCTACATTTTCCGCCAAACCCAAAATTGTCTCTTACACTGTATTCCTAGCTATCGGCATGTCTTTAATTCTTTGGATAATTTTTTCTTTGTTTTCGAAATCATCGAATAAGTATGGTGCACATGCAGCCAAGCATACTTTAATCTGTTTTACTATGTATGAATGTAAACAAATATTGCCACGTGCAACAAATATAACTACAAGTAATGTTGGTTGCAATTCGCTGTGAAAAATATGACGCCATATGGCATCTGTGGGAAAGAAAGGGTTAATAATTTTTAATTTTGTTTTTGTGCGTGCCATCAAAATTTTCAAACGTGCCACGTGTGGCACGCGTGCCATTGGTTCGCCATCCCTGCCCTAGGACGTAATTCTAGAAAAATAACGTCCTAGGGCCTAGGAAATTTATTTTGATCACATAAGCACATAATAGTTATTTATGTACCAAGTGCGTTATATAGATCCTAACGCCCGATGGGCGTTAGGATCTAGTAACGCACGTGGTGCATACAAGATTTTATTTTTCACGAAAAAACTATTTTACTATAATGAAAAATCGATTTTAAAATCGGTTTATTGTTCCTATACTTTCCATTTTCCGTCTCATAGTAGGCATGCCATTTGTTGATATTTTGACGTTTGTGAATATTTTTGTCATCATATTTAGCGAATGTCATTGCAGCTTTCTTTGTGCAGTCTTATAGAAATAATGGAAATGAAAATGAATTTACCCAAGAATATCATAGAAAATGCAGCCAAAGCTGCGAATAATTCATAGCCGGAGAAATCCAGAGTCGTATACGACAAGGATTAAGAAGTATTTAATCAATGGAAGTTGCTTCAGTTGTCCTCGTACAATGAGCGGGCGTTATGATCCATAATGCCCGCTCATTACGCCCTAGGGCATAATGAGTGTATTTATAGCAACCGTATGTAAAATCAACAAATAATATACAAGTGAAAAATAAAAATAATTTTGCGATTCACGCATAAAAATGTCCGAAGTACAAGGAAATGCCAATCTCAAAAGATATTTTAGTGAAAGCTGTAAGGCGTTTGTGCCAGAAAAAACTAGTTTTTCCAATTTGCTTTAGGAACTTTTTTTTTGTCTCCAGGGACCTACAGTTTTCCGCCGGTTTCGAACGGCCAATGGGCTTTAAATTGGGTCATTACCCAACAGATAATAATATTTACAACCTCTTAATTCGATTGGACATGCATAACACCCACGAACAAGGTGGGACTCGAACCCACACTCCTCGGTTTACAAGCGATACACCCTACCGCTGGGCTACCGAGGCCTCCTTAAGGAACTGAAGAGCAGATAAATCAACTTTTCATTGCTTCTTATTTTCTTCTGAACTATTCGTTCTTTAGGTAACATTGAGAACTTTGCCCAAAAAATTTTTGGGGAATATGACGTAGTGTTTTGTTAGCCAGGCCTCAAAATGGAGATATTATTTCTCGTACATTCGCCTAGTATTTCCTGGCATAAGCGCATCAACAGCTTTAGCAGCTTTCACTAAAATATATTGGGGAAGATTGGTATTTCTTTCTACTTCGGACATTTTAATGCGTGAGTCGTGAAATTATTTTTATGTGCTGTCTTATTGACAAACAAGTTTCAACGATAGTTACCTACCTACCGTCATTACGTTATGACTTTTTCTTCAGGTAAATGATAGTACCTACCTAATTTGTTTTGAATTTCGAAGCAAAAGGGTTGACAGTTTGTAAATAGTTAGTTTCTGATGATATGTTGGATACGATTGGTTTGGGAGGTTGACCCCCCTTTGGACGGGTCTCTTGAATCTTGTTTACACGACCGAAAGCGCAATTTTGTAGCTATAGAATTGAATGTTTGTAAGTAGGTATTTTCGAAAGATATCTTGGATGGGATTGGTTTTGGTTCAAATTGGTTGGGGGGTTGACCCCCTGGGGGAAGAAATAAATCATGTTTACATTATAAAGGGCGTAATTTTGGAGCAATAGGATTAAAAGTTTGTGAGTAGGTAGTTTCGTATGATATATTGGATGGGATTGGATTTGGTACGAATTGCTTGGGGGATTGAACCCCCAGGGGAAGAAATAAATCTTGTTTACCCGATAGAAGGCGCAATTTTGGGAACATAGGGTTGAAACTTTGTAGGTAGGTAGTTTCGTATGATATCTGATTTGGTATTCATTTCGATATAAATTGGTTGAAGGGTTCACTCCCCGGAGGAGGAAATAAATATTGTTTCCACAATAGAGGGCGCATTTTTTTTTGATTTGGAAAAAATCATAATCGAATGAATAGATTTTTCAAACTGGATACGTTTGATTTTCTAATGCAGCTCGCTGCGATAGAGTTTATTCATTTCTTTTCGAAAGAACGGCTCATTTGAACGAGAATATTTTATGAAATTATTCAATTCATCTTATGTTATGCGTTCTAAAATCTGCTCGCAGCACTTAACCTTGTTTAAATTGTTGTTTACAAATTTATATTGACAAAGCGTGAATTTCTAGTATTCTTTCGAATATAAAGTGGCAACAAATCCCATATGCATTATCTCGTTCGTTTCCTCTGTTTAGTTAGCCCCTCTAATTTATGGAGTAAACTGTCTTTCGCTTGTCCTTTCCTAAGACATGTTTTATTGCGGTTGGCGACAGTGGCCCGAAGTCCTTGACAAGAAGCAGCGACATCTGCTCAACGTTTACCAGCCCTCGGTCGAT
>JARQZK010002999.1:0-10000 GCA_030704885.1 Cynegetis impunctata
ATCTCAGAAATAGAATAGATTAGAATATAAATAACATATTTTCAGAATAAGCAAGAAATACTCAAAGAAATATAAAGGGAAATAACAATATTATTTCCAAAACTCTACTAACATTAAAGAACCAATAACTAGCTTCATGAGAATCCTAAATATACAAATACTTATTCTATAGAATTCAGATGGATCAAAAACTTGTATATGGTTCTTTTAGCATCAACAAATCATGAAAAACTATTTTATATTTAGTTGTCTATTTCTCTGTTATCACATTATAGACTATTGAGTCTATAAGTTTCAAGCTTAAATAATATGCCACTTTTTAAGTTTTTGTGAGTCTCTGCCTAGGATAATCTTGAGTATTGAATTTATTTACATTCTGAATTTCTCCAAATAATTTACTGATTTTGAAATAAACCGCAGGCACTCATATATATAAAAAGCAATTACAGTCGAAATTCCATTTCATATTTATTATATTTTATATTAAACATTATTCCCGTAGTTCTTCTTTGTATGACCAAAACTTTGCGAACACTACTGCTTCCCCAGTATATCTACTATTAAAACCTTATAATATATTCAAAATTCGGAAAATAGTTTTAAAAGCACTCCTGTTGAACTACTTAAATAGCCTTCTAATACAGAACTCAATCGATTACAAAAATATTCAATATGTGCTTCCAAGTTCAATGAGTCAACTACATAGATACCAACTTAGTTTTCTGATTCAAAACAACACCGCAACTGTCCAAATTAATGTGTCCTGTTGTAGTTAATCGACATTGCGTAGTTTTAAAAAGGTAACACCTTTATTTTGTCTTTATTAAGAGGGATATGGTTTTTGTGAAACATTTATGAATATTGGAAAACAAAGGGCTGTGCTGTTTTATTAAATCTGGATAAAATTGGCTGCTGACCGATAAATTAGTATCATCTGCATAATTTATCATATTTTATTTATTACTTGTAAAGTTTTCATGTGAATCATCATATAAACGACAAACAAAACGGGTTCAATAACGCTTCCTTGAGGCAAGCCTCCATAGCTTTCCATAACATCTGTCTTACACCTAATATTGTTCTTGTTGATGAGTACAAAACCTCTTATTCCATATCGCCCGAGTTTTGTTAACAAAGAATTATGGTTAACACAATCAATAGCTAAGGTGCAAAAATAACCCCAGTGTAGTTTCCCTATTTTCAAAAGCATCAAATGAATTGTGTGATTTAATTTTCAAATTTTTTTTTCTTGGAATCATGGAACGCAGCCGCTATAATCCCGTACAAATGACCATTCCACATTCACTGTTTATATATTCGCGGTATATTTATTTACAGAACATATCCCCGCGAATGAGAAGCTTTTACTGCATACAAAACGAAGCATCGCTTCCTCCTTGCCCTAGGCTACAAACTGATCCAACCCCGCACCAAAGCAAGAACTAGTGAAACATTTCAATCGCGAAATAAATAGAACCTTTCCGCTAAACAAAGAACCGTTAACATGCTATCTCGGCATACATATCAAAGGTAATAATAACCGGTAAGAGAGTACAATACATTCGAAGAATATCTGGAGGCATCCTTCTATTGGACCATCTGTCTGTACTTCTTTTCAAAAAGAAGGACCGCGAACTAGATATATCCTTACGTAATAAACGGGTATGGCGTACAGGCTACTTCCGAAAAGATCATTATAATCAGGGGAAGACGAAGATACATCAGTTTTGTGTAGACTGCGGATGTTGCTAGTTTCCACTCGAAACGTTAGAATATTATGAAACCGGACAGTTCGCGATTTTCAATGAATATTTGATCGATGTGTTCGGAATGAGTGATTAATCAAACTTTCAATAAATCGTTGATAGCTCATATCTTTATCTTGATTTCTGAGACAACTGTTGTTGCACAAAAATCAAGATTGAACAACCGTTTTTAATGAACTCACTGACGTTAAGTATGCATGTTAAAATGAGGTATGTATGTATTCTAATGACACGAGTCGATGGAATAATTCTAGGATCTGGACCCGTCGTCCAAGTATCACGAGCATCAGTAGACAACATCAACCACTTTGTTTATATTGCCTGGAAATTGTTTCTTAAATGTGTATAATATTTTCTAGAAAGTATTGAAATAGTTTCTAGTTTAGGAAAGTAATCTAATTATTATTACAATTTCCACAGCACAAATGTGAGTTTTGGAACGAAGTTTCTTCTGACACATTGCACTTCAGGTATTTGGCGAATGATAGATTTATGAGAATTTTATTGGTTCAACTACTCCCAAACATTGTCATTTTACCAATAAAGGATAAATTGTGAAAGTGATTCAGTAGAAGTATAGATGATGAGATCTGGTAAGTACCAAAGTATATAAAATATGAAGATATGAGTATAACATCATTGTATTTTTAAAGATTACATATATGATTTCAAAGTGTAGAGTTGACTATACAACTCATGTACGAATAAGTCAATAGAATACGTGAATTTTGCATATCTACTGCGTATTGATAAGTGAACATACCCTTGACGACGTAATATAATCGTTTTGGTGTTTCGCCTCGTGTCAAAATGTGAATGTTTTCATTTAGACGAAGTTTTGACGTTTGTCCAAAAAAAATAATATTTTTTGTCCACGACTGTACTATAAATCATTAATTATACGTGTTCTTCCTGAAGTACAATTATACCTATTAATCACTAGTGAATAATGGTTTATTATTATACACTACATGACGTCACACTCAAAACGTTTATCTAAACTTGAGACTATCATTCAAATTATTAGGATAGTATTGTTATTATATTTTTAGGTTTCATGTAACTAAGATAACTATAAATTCAATGCCTTTGTTTATTTTCAATAATTGTTCTGTTAATATTAATATAAATGAATAAATGCAAAATTATCTATTTCATTTTCATCAGAGTGAAAGAAAGGAATGGAATCGATGTTAAGTGAAAAAAGTTGACGTTTAAGTGAGTATGCAGTTTTCGGTGAACACTGAGGACAGAGGATAGTATTCTACTCGCAGAAAATCACAATTTTTCAATAGGGTGAATTGCGCCACTCGCACTGTGTCGCAAACTTCACCCTCGTGAAAAATAGCAATCATTTTGTGCTCGTTGAATAATATACTATTATGCGTTATATAATCGTAACGAATAGCACTCGAGCAATCGAAAATAATTGTTATACTGACCTCGTCACTCGACGTATTTTCTTAAAACATCACTCGAGCGGCGCTCTCGTGATGTTTCGCAAAATACGTCTCGTGACTCGGAAGTATAATCGATTATATTCGATGCTCTTGTGATATTATAACTGATTATTTTTTTCGTATGATTTTCAACCAATCAGAACGATCAGGTTAGTTAAGTTACCTTGTATAATTTCGATAATACCTGATTATATATAAAGTAACTCTACCAATCGGAAACTAACAGGACCGTCAAATTTTGACGTTCAGCAATAACTGTTCAAAAATGAGTCGATTCGGAGATTTTACTTAATTTACTCAATAAATAATCGTATCAAATACAATACGTACGGTTATACATCTCAAAGTTCCTACATAATTACAAACCGTGTCAGTTTGACAGAATAATCCTCGGATTATTTAGACTGTCAAACTGACACTCTTTGTAATTATGCAACAAGTTATCGATGTATAACCTGATTATTTTGAAGTACTTATAGTATTACTACTGATTATAATTTGTAAAAATAATCCACTATCTCTTCGTCTGGTGATAATCAGAGATTGGAATGAATAATTAAAGAAAACAAATTTTTGTTCATACAAATTTATAGTTCATAGAAGTTTCAACATCAATTTTTCTGATGAAAACTCAGAGCCATTGTTACAATCTCTTTTGGATGAATTTGATTTGAGAAGTAACAATAATTCGGCAAAATCTACAAGATAAAATGGCACTATCGATGCAGTTTATTGGAGAGACTTACATAAAATTGAAACACAAACATAATTGTCCCACTTCAGTTACCATAAACCAATCATAACAAAAATTGAATGTAACTACTGATTAGGTTCATAAATTTTTTATGATTAATTATGAAATGATTATTTTCCTAACATTGAAAGAAAACTCGTGAGCAGCAGAGCTTCACCACTAATGTCGTATTTTTCGCGCAAAATGCATCTCGACAAGATGCGATTTTAAAGAATTGAATTATATTTTGAAAAATCACTCTTAAATAGTAAACCGAATTTTAAAAGAAGACCAATTCAATCTATTCTGAAAAAAAAATCGCGTAGTGCATCGTGGTTGAGGAAAAAAGTTGAAACCAAGAAATATCTATCTACGTATAAATGGCGGCGGTTGGAAAACTAATAAATAAAATTTATAATATAAAATTTGGATAATATAATTGTTATTGATCTGTTTCATTTTTAATGAATTTTAAAAACAATTTTGATAGTACCTATCTCTCTCTCACGCTATAGCACTCAGATATATATATATATATATATATATATATATATATATATATATATATATATATATATATATATATATATATATATATATATATATATATATATATATATATATATATATATATATATATATATATATATATATATATATATATATATATATATATATATATATATATATATATAAATATATATATATATATATATATATATATATATATATATATATATATGTATATATATATATATCTATATATAATAAAAAATTTTTGAGAGAATGGTGTAACAGTCCATATGGTATTCAGTTGATTAATTTGTTCTATTATGAATTGTTTATCTAAAAAGGTACCTAATTATCTGGTTGTGATATTCTACATCCAGTACATTTCTCATATTTTGAAGGTATGTTAAGGCTTTAAAGGAAATATTGAAAATTTGCAGATTTTTATATATTTATATACGAACACATATTTTGTATATTTATATATTCGAAGCACACAATGAGTACAAACAAATGAAAGAACTATAAACAAAAAATTGATTGGAATGAAATTTTTTTAGGTTGAACATACAAAATAGAATAACTCAAATTGTGATTATGTGATCATGGGTTCATGTATTTAAATCAATCCCATGAGAAGATTTACATTCTATATATATATATATATATATATATATATATATATATATATATATATATATATATATATATATCTATATACTTATATATATATAAATATATATATATATATATATATATATATATATATATATATATATATATATATTATATATCTATATATACTATTTGATATATATACATATATATATATATATATATATATATATATATATATATATATATATATATCTATATACTTATATATATATAATATATATATATATATATATATATATATATATATATATATATATATATATATATATATATATATATATATATATATATATATATATATATATATATATATATATATATATATTCATTTTATCTAGATTAAATATTTATTTTATAATAAAAATTACTTCAAAAAAACTTGGATTTCGTTGCAAAATAGAAGAAACCATAATAATCAGATTCGAAAAATATCCTTATTCATAGATTCCACAATAAAAAATTTAAACCGTGGAATAAATAATTTTCAGACTGTTACATTGCAGAGGTGCCACTTGAAAAATCAATCGAAGAAAAAGGTCTTCGACTAAACACGGTAAAAATAATTAAGAGTTTTAAGTGCAAATGAAAATCACCTTTATCGTTCATAGACGTAAAAAATTTTCAAAAAAATCCACAGAAATTAAATTATATTCTGAATATAGAGATGAAACGACAGAAGAACTATCGATTTAATTGCTAAAATCAAATTTAGTGTGTATTAAAACTACGAGGTGTCAATTTTATAATTCATAGAGGTAAAATAAGCATTAAAGTATAGAGGTGTCAGCAAAACCAATCCATAGACCTAAAAGAAATCACCGACACCTCTCAGGAAAACCATAGGCGTAACACGAGTCGGGTTATAGGTGAATCTATATTTTCGTGGATCTATAATTTTCATGGATCTATATTTTTAATGGATCTATATTTTTAGAGTTCTATTTTTTCATGGATCTATATTTTTCATGGATCTATATTTTTCATGGATCTATATTTTCTAAGTTCTTTATTTTCATGGATCTATATTTTCACGAATGGGGCCGCTCACTAGTGATTAATATCTATAATAGTCGCCAATTAAAACGTTTTAATTTCTAAGGTAATCGGCCTAGTTTACACCAATGATACGCTGTTTATCTTTGCCAAACTTTCGGATTTATTTTAATCCTTCTTCAGGGCGTTGAAATATTGAGGTTTAGGTGTTATTACATTTGTCAACATTGAACACAGAATTCTGTGTACGGTCAGTGAAATTACATTAAAATACGTGACTCATTTTATCAGATTTCATTTTGTTGTAGAAAATTTTAATTCAGGTATAAACCCCCGTTTTGATAGTTGTTGTGTTGATGCGAAGTTTTAATTGTTCAAGTTTTGATTGTTAAGTGAATTTGTTTACATGCAGCGTTTGCTTGGAAGTTTCAATGTTGACAAATGTAATAACACCTAAACCTCAATATTTTAACGCCCTGAAGAAGGATTAAAATAAATCCGAAAGCTTGGCAAAGATAAACAGAGTATCATTGGTGTAAACTAGGCCGATTCCCTTAGAAATTGAAACGTATATATATATATATATATATATATATATATATATAAATATATATATATATATATATATATATATATATATATATATACTATATATATATATATATAATATATATATATATATATATATATATATATATATATATATATATATATATATATATATATATATATATATATATATATATATATATATATATATATATATATATATTCATATATAATATATATATATATATATATATTTTAATTTTTTTCTTTGCTACATCTGCCTAAAATATCCCAAAACGTGTAGAAAAACACATTTAAACAACAAAAACAAAATCCGTTCGGTCAGTTCCCTAGAAAATTTTTGTATGAATTGAGCTATTAACTTCAAATTTCGTTCACATTTAGGTATCCATAAAACAACGGTTCAGGTGAAGGGGGTGAAATGGGGTGTTAACTAACAAAAAAATTAATTTTTAGTTGAAAATCGAGTAATATATATTATGAGTTATTATATTTTTGGTATATGGATCTCCATTTCACAATCGATGTGTCACTTCAACACAAAATAGTGGCGGGGTAAACGAAAATGGAGTAGAAATTGAAAGTTAATACTCAATGTTAACTATTTAAAAGTACCTTCATATTGTTCAAGAATAATGAAAGTGAAATAATTGATAAATAAATAATTAGAAGTCAAAATAATAGCAATGAAAAATCCGTGTACAATTAATCTACGTTCTTGTTTTTCACCCTTCTCCACTCGCCATTTCGCGAAGGCAGTTTAACTCTGCTGTCAAAATAAATTATGAAGTGCGACTCGACAACATCCCCAGAAAGCGGGAAGCCAGGAAGAACGAGTCCGGATAAAAATCTGAGTACTTCCGGCGAGCCAATTAATCAAATTAATTTTTATGAAGAGTGGGCCCTGCCCCCATTCATACCACGAAATGAAAAGTAGCAACCACTTCAGTTGATGGCCTGACGTATGTTGTGGATAGAGGCGGCGCGCATAGAAGTGGGAACATTTTTTCTTCTATGAAAACATGAAAACAAACGAGCAGGCCGTGGAAAAACAAAAGCAAATAAGCCAAAACAAAACACTGTACAAAATGAGTAGTAAAACCGAAAGCGAACCATTTTGACCAGGGTCGTAACGACAACCATTTGGTGAATTGTGGATTCGAAAATACGAGGAGCTTGTTGAATAATTGATGTTTTTAAATTAAATATTGTCTATAGAAGTAACTCTACATCTTCAAGATTAACAAGTATATGTTAAAACATTTTACGCTAACATTTTGTGAAATATTTAATGCATTTTCATATTACTTGAATACTCAGAAAGCATATAAAAAGTGCATAAAAATTAAGGTGTCAACTTTCAATTTGATATATATCCACGGAAGCCGTTCATATATATGTATATATAAATATATATATATATATATATATATATATAATTATATATATATATATATATATATATATATATATATATATATATACATACAGGGTGAGTCATTGATATGGGAAAGCTTGATTGCACCTACACCGTTAATGATATCGAAATGAACCAAACGGTTCTGCAAATTGGAGGTCATAGTGCAGTTCGTAAAATTATTTTGCCCTTTACAGGGTGTACCATTTTTACGGAGCAAATTTTAAGATCCTTTTTTTAAATGGCATTGTATAAATTTTTACACATATTTGAATTTGTCCTTTATTGAGATTTGTAAATTCGTTAAGTTTCTGCAAATCGCATCAGCCGTTCAGAAGTTATTTAATTTTTTCTGAAAATTAATGCCTTTGCAGGTATTTTTTTAAAAAATCGCAGGGCACTTAGTTTTTTGATTATCAAGTTATTATTTGGGCTGTGTCTAAGTAATTGTTCTGGGTATCTTTTGACGAACAGATAATCTATTTTAATTGTGACATTACCTTACTGTGACACATTGATTTTGGTACACTTTGAAAGGCCATATCTTGATTTTTTCAAATAGCACTCTATTCATTTGATTACTTAGTTCCATTGAATATGTCATTCTCCATTTTTTCTATATTCATGTTTTTTTTCCAAAAGTTGGTGGTTTAGAAGATAATCCACATTTTCAAAAAAATCAACACATTATTTCATCTTTTAAACGAGTGACATGAAAAACAATAAATTCTGATAACAGACGTCAACGTAACTGCTGCGGGCGTCTATTTCAAAGTTTGATGAGAAATTACTGAAATCAAATTATAGAAGCTTAGTACAGGGTGTTCCATTTTGGGTTCTTTTGAATGGTATCTCCGTTATTTTTGAAGATAGAGGGTTGCGGTTTTCGCGACACTGTGCTACTTTTTCGAAAAACTGAAGATGCCGTCAACATAATTTTAATAACTCTTTTAGTTTTTAAGATACAGGGCATTTTTGAAAATGTTGCATTTTGGGAGGGGGGGGGGTCCGTTATCCTTCATCTTATCGAAAATGTAATATAACATCCTTATAGATTCTTTTCCGTAGAATGCATCGGTGTAGATAATTTTTGTTACATGTTTACTATTTTTGAGTTATAAAGCAAACTTAAGTTTTTTTAAATGGAATACCCTGTATATTTATAGACTATAAAATTTGTCTTTTTTTTACCTTTTCAAAAATATATGATACTATAAACTTTTTCTCAGAAACGCGCAAATAAAAGACAATTATCTGAAATTGAATGCATAAATCAATAGAAGGCCATGGATAACAACAATGAACAAGTGAAAGTCTGTTATCAGAATTAATTGTTTCTCATGTCACTCGTTTAAAAGATGAAAAAATGTGTTGATTTTTTTGAAAATGTGAATTATCTTCCAAACCATAAACTTTTGGAAAAAAACGTAAATATAGAAAAGATGAAGAATGACATGTTCAATGCGACTAAGTAATCAAATAAATAGAGTGCCATTTGAAAAAATCAAGATATGGCCTTTCAAAGTGTACCAAAATCAATGTGTCACAGTAAGGTAATGTCACAATTAAAATAGATTATCTGTCCGTCAAAAGATACCCAGAACAATTACTTAGACACAGCCCAAATAACAACTTGATATTCAAAAAAACAAGTGCCCTGCGATTTTTTTAAAAAATACCTGCAAAGGCATCAATTTTCAGAAAAAATTAAATAACCTCTGAACGGCTAATGCGATTTGCAAAAACTTAACGAATTTACAAATCTCAATAAAGAACAAATTCAAATATGTGTAAAAATTTATAGAATGCCATTTAAAAAAAGGATCTTAAAATTTGCTCCGTAAAAATGGTACACCCTGTAAAGGGCAAAATA
>JARQZK010002999.1:12500-27500 GCA_030704885.1 Cynegetis impunctata
TATAATTATCAGACATCAATTAAATTGCCAAAAACGTTGTCTAAAATGACCGAAAAGGATGAAAACTACTCGCACAACTGACTGTTTATTTTCAAAACACTGCAATAGTCTATTATTCTCGAGGAAAATATTACTTAAAATCGAAGGACACATAAAGTTGAGGGCTTTCCTTTCCCAATGAAGGTTCGAAACACCTCAAGCTCAGCATATCATTAGAAAGGCTTTGCATTTTTGTGATTTTTCCCGAAACGAAAAATAAACATATCGTTAAACTTGAAAGTTCAATTAAATATTAATCCTTTATAAAGTCTCGGACACTGATCCGGCTCTGTACTGCTAACTGAACACGACCAATCCCGCCCCAGCGGTATTATGCAGGGTTTAATTAGCATTACGAGTCTAGAACTCCCTCGGGATGAATGAGATATGGCGTATTAGCACCCTTTTTAAGCCGGGGCCAACCCCTTACCCCTCCATCACCCTCGGGCGAACACATCTGTGAAATGCGGACATGTTTAGGGAAAACCGTGTTCGCCCCTTTTGTGAGAGATGTAAATCCGGGTATATATGAGGAATGGGAATGAATTTAAAAACTGCTATCAGTTGAAAAGAGGCGGTCTAATTCTTTTTCTACATTTTTACCAATAACTGTTGATTGAAGGTATTTAAAACACTAATTAAATTTGGTCTATGCCTATGCTAGCGTTTTTAAGACCGATACTACACGTACTTGGATGACTGGTCTAGATTCTCATGAAAAAAAATTTCATATCATAGTCGTGGTATTAGTCTGATATTTAATTGAACGGTTGTTACATCTATCTTATATATATATATATATATATATATATATATATATATATATATATATATATATATATATATATATATATATATATATATATATATATATATATATATATATATATATATATATAAATATATATAATTATTTATTCGAATTGTTGTTGCCTGTGAACTACTTCTAATCTCTTGATAATTATTAGCAATAACAGGCTAGTTGAATCTTAAAAAACTCGATTTTATCAAAAAGTTGACGTTTCGCCCCGACATTCGTGGCTTTATCAAAACTTTTGAGAAAATTGAGATTATTTTGACATTTATTGATTTGAAAAAATAAAAATAATGAGAATCATACTTTCAACTTTAATAGCACAAAAATTTTAGAAATAGAAAAAGATCAAAAACGCAGAGAAATTTTAGAAATATTACATATTCAAAAAAATTCAAATAAAGTCGTAAATGATAGAGCAGATATCAAACATTTGAGTTCAATATACGCAGATTTAATTCTTCAATTTTTCTAAGAAACAACATAAATCAAAACAAAATAATTCAACAAACAAACTCTAACCATAACAACTCATCTTCTTAGGCAAAATCTGAACATCTAGAATTTTCGATTTTTCTAAAAAGAAAGTATAGTTTAGAACATGTGATCTCCAAAATTACAAGTAATGTCTTTTTAAAGACAACAATCAAATATTTTAAACATATTTTGTACATTACGTGGGTGAAGGTTTCGGTGGTTCCATAACTGAAGACGGCCACAGCCGCAATGAGAAATTTTTGAAAAAAAGGTAAATAGTACCCTATTCTTTGACTCTTCAAAATCAAAATAATTTGAACCTATTTCGAACATTACGTGGGTAAAGGTTTCTGTAGTTTTCCTTACCATCTAATAATAACAGATTTGAAAGTTAATATTGGACTGAATAGCACGTAATAAATAACAAAGAACGGCCACAGCCGAAAAATTTTAGTGAAACATAGTAGTCTTTTTCTATTCAAATTTTTTCAAATCAGTAAATGTCAAGTTTTGATAAAACCACGAATGTCGTGGCGAAACGTCAACTTTTTAATAAAATCGAGTTTTTTAAGATTCAACTAGCCTGTTATTGCTAATAATTATCAAAAGATTATATATAATTATATATATATATATATATATATATATATATATATATATATATATATATATATATATATAATATATATATATATATAAGATATATATATATATATATACATATATATATATAATATATATATATATATATATAAATATAAAAACGCAGTAGCAGAGCTCTATCAATAAATTCGTATTTTTTGCGTCGAAATATGATTCGAAGGACTAAATTATAGTTCGAGAAACCACGCGATAGTGAACCGAAATTGAAATTATAAAATATTTTATTTTATTGAAGAAACTGCAGAACCACGTTTTAGTAATAAACCGTAATGAAAATAAAAAATAATTTATATATTATTCGAGAAATAATAAAAAATTGTAACGGTCCAACGGAATAGTTTCCGCGAAGTGCAACGCGGTTGAGGAAAATAGATGAAATCCAAAAAGCTTGAACTCAATCTACGAACCAAATTTCAACCAAACTGCAGAAGCTAAGGAGGCGAACAAAAATCGAAAAGAAACAAGAAATATCTACTTAAAAATTGCGGAGGTTGGAGAAATTTACCCGAATTTTGCTGGTTTTGTTCTGTCTCGAAAACGACCCCACATATGATGCGAGTCGCTAGAGATGCCAATATGTATCTACCGGAAAAAAATATATTTACCTTTATATATATATATATATATATATATATATATATATATATATATATATATATATATATATATATATATATATATATATATATATATATATATGAGATTTTTCAAATCTTTCACGCGGTTCATTCCGTAAACCAAGATTTTCAAATACTTCCGACCGCGGATATCTTTCTGAACATATATATATATATATATATATATATATATATATATATATATATATATATATATATATATATATATATATATATATATATATATATAAATACATATATATATAAATATATATATATTTATATATATATATATATATATATATATAATTTTCTTTATTAGTTTTTATGTACTTGGTTTTGGGCACAATGAAAACTTCCTCAATATAGGTTTTAAGTCATATAATAAGACAGATAACGTTTCGGCTGGATTTTCAGCCTTTCTCAAATATATATGAATATACAGGGTGTCCCGTAAATAACACGCCAGAGTGACACTGAAGGTTGATTGGCTTCAGGTCAATCAGATAACATCAACATGAGCTTAGTAAAAGTTTTCTGGTTTTCGAGATATTGCCACTCTTATGTTTTTTTTAAAAATCCATACTTTTTGGTCATTTTCTCGCCTGTTTTGAATATAAATAAGTTCTAACTCATGGTTTTTTTTATTGTGCTATCATCAATATATGGTTGAGACATTCGACCTATCATTTCACTAAAATCCAGCTCGTTAACCTCAAAAAAAATTAAGTTGTTTCAATTTAATTTAAATCCGAAAACCTTAAGTAAAGTTTGACTATTTACTGTGAAAAAATATTGTACCAGACATAATCAGCAAATGATCTTAAAAACTAACCTATTTAATGCTCTTTCGAAAGCGGTATAACATTTGTGGTTTTTTTCTTTAAAAAGTCTAAAAATTCCAATTTTTGTCATTGAAGTCGTTCTACTTGCGAAATACACTGCGCCGCAAATTGAACGTATAGCTTAACTATTTCCTAAGTGTTGACTGAATATTTTCTCAGGCGGTGATCCGATTTGAATGAATTTTTCACCAAATAGTAGCTCCGTTCTTTGAGAAAATGTATTAGTTATAAGATGATCAAAAAAATTAATAAACTTATTGTACAGGGTGTTTGAATAGCGACATGTTTTCTTCGTCCAAGTTTACATCCTTCTGCGGGCAATATCGGGTAGCACAGACTTGTAGTATGGAGAGATATACAAAACCAAATAAACACACTTTCTACTTGTAAAGAAATTTTGAATACACAACCTTCTTCGCAAATTAACAAAAAAGTTTTGAAAAATTTCGTTTGAAAAGTGTGAGAATTATAAAAACATGAATATCTTTCGAGTGGCTCAAGATAAACAGACGATTGAAAAAACAAATTACTCAGAAGTCATGCGATTATAATACCGTCTATTTTTTTTCTGCCTGAGCTACTTGATATTGCCCGCAGAAGGATGAACTTGGACGAAGAAAACATGTCGCTATTCAAACACCTTGTACAATAAGTTTATTCATTTTTTTTTGATCATCTTATAACTTTTGCTTTTTCTTAAAGAACGGAGCTACAATTTGGTGAAAAATTTATTCATGTCCGATCACCGCCTGAGAAAATATTCAGTCCAAACTTAGGAAATATTTAAGCTATGCGTTAAATTTGCGGCGCAGTGTATTTCGTAAGTAGCACGACTTCAATGACAAAAATTGGAATTTTAAGACTTTTGAAAGAAAAAAACCACAAATGTTATAACGTTTTCGAAAGAGCATTAAATAGGCTAGTTTTTAAGATGATTCTGTCTGGTACAATATTTTTTCACAGTAAATAGTCAAACTTTACTCAACGTTTTCGGATTTAAATTAAATTGAAACAACTTGATTTTTTTTTTAGGTTAGCGAGCTAGTTTTTAATGAAATAATAGGTCGATTGTCTCAACTATATATTGATGATAGCACAAGAAAAAAAACCATGAGTTAGAACTTATTTATATTCAAAATAGGCGAGAAAATGACCAAAAAGTATAGATTTTTGAAAAAAACATAAGAGTGACAATATCTCGAAAACCAGAAAACTTTGACTGAGGTAATGTTGATGTTATCTGATTGACCTGAAGCCAATCTACCTCCAGTGTCACTCTGGCGTGTTATTTACGGGACACCCTGTATATATTGTTATTGTTAAAAATAAGTTTAAAAATGAGTTGCGGCGAGGATATATTCATGCTCTAAGGAATTACGATATATAGATTTGAATATACGTTATCTGTCTTATTATATGACTTAAAACTTATATTGAGGAAGTTTTCATTGTGCCCAAAACCAAGAATATTGAAACTTATAAACAAAATTATATAACAGAAACAAGACCAAAGAATTGAAAAAAATCAAATAGTATATATATATATATATATATATATATATATATATATATATATATATATATATATGAAGTGAAGTGTTGGTCCGGGTCATTCGTTGATTTATTGAACTGGTGCTAGAACTGGCAGACGTTTCGCCAAGATCTCACTTGGCATATTCGATGCTTGCTTACTAGTCGAAGTTTGATGTTAAATTCGACTAGTCAACTTGTCTTTTCAGTATTGAGTCAGAAATCCAACTGTATTAATGGTTGTTAGTTGGATGGATGACACTGAATAGGATGGGTTGTTTGTACATGAGTTTGCTTGGTGAACTGTTTTGTTTTGATTCATGTTATTTGTTAGAAATCAGAAACAACATGAACCAACACTATTTCAATTAGACCAACTTCAGTTACAGATTCAATTATTTAGAACAAAAATCAATCAATACACGATAAATCCACGAAGGTAATCATATAATAATTTAACACCATCCACATCTTCAGAACATTCAACCAATCCAATTATTTTAATAGGTATAATATTAAGTCATAATCGAAAAAAAATTATTTCAGTGAATAATATAAAAAATAAAATAATCAAAAACATCTGTATTTGTGACGTATTATAGACTTTCATTGTCTATAAAGTATCTGGAACAAAAATAAAGGAAAGAAATTTGATTATTAAATGACAAGATCAACAAAAGAAAATAAATGAAACATAGTTGTGAATTTTTTGACAATTTCTGAAATGTCCGAAGATATCACAGTAAATCAGCTTGATAAAAAGAAGCTTCAAAAAGCCAACTCAGTCGCCTGTTTTTGCAAATAAACTAAGAATTGATAAAAATACATCACAGACAAAATCAGTATAAATAGATATATACTTTAAATTTTTATATATGACAATCGTCTGTTAACAGTTTTATTTCAATTAAGTATGCATTTCTTTTGTAAAACTACTTCAGATGTAAAGAATCTCAATTTACATTTCAGTAACAATGAAAACAATTTTCTCAGAATCCAAATAGTATATTGTTTTATTAGGGGTAAAAGTAATACTTTTTGTGGCGAGACTAAATGTTTGTCGACAATTTCAGTCGAGCCACAAAAAGTGCTTTTCTCCGAATAAAACATGCGATTTTTTCCGCAAACGGTGTTAAAACGATAGAATTAAGATAATATTTTTAAAAAGGATTAGATGTAAAAAAACGTAAAACTAGATTGCTTTGCTCACGGGTTCTGTAGGTGTCAAGGCAACACAAATTGGAAAATTCAACAAAATAATTGTTAGAAACATTTAAAGTCACTTAGGGAACATACCCAAACTACGTGATCCGTTCAGGGGGGGAGGGGGTTCTTCAAAATACTACGATTGATCACAGGGGCGGGGGTAGGGGTTAGGTTTTTGTCACGTAGTCAATGTCCTCTGGAAACGTGTTTGGTAAACATGATTGAGATAAAAGATAAATGAGAATAAAAGAAAAAAATACTTTTGTTTTAGTAAATTAAGTTCCTAGTACATATGTTTTTTCTTCTTGATAATATTTTTTCAGCTGTAAATTATAGGTATGTACAGGGTAGCCAATATTCGATGTTTGTATGGAGTAAGTATATCTCAGTAACTATAGAAGGTAAAAAAAATGGAGGGCGCATACTCAATCTCTTTTGTCGAAACAAATTCACTGGCGAAACCCAAAATTCGCTGTCTTCTTTAGTTTTCGAGTTATAAACAAAAATTTCATTTTTTCACTTTAAGACAAGTGTGCATATCATGGTTGTTTGTGAAGTTACGAGATAATAACTTTTACATAAGTTAGGCACTTTTTTCTGTATAATACAGTGGTAGTAATGTATTTTTTCAAATGGGAATAATGGTTGGCTGTGGTTTGGTTGGATCGGATTTTTATTTATAATATATGTCAGGTTGCTTTTGATGTGTAAGGTTTTAATAGAATATTTTAGTTCATTACCTTTTGCATTTTTAAATGTACCTATTCCATTTGGCAGGTGACATCTATGACAAAGTTTGTCCATTTCTTTCCATCATAATATCAACTAACTGATTTAATCGTAAAAACAGTTGTGATATTACATCTGAGATATATTTCAATGGCTATCCAGGAAGAAGACAACCTAATAAATCTATTTTCAACTGATTAAAAGAAAATCTAATTAATCGTGAATCATTCAAAAAGCCAAGACCAAAATATTAGATATTTACATAATTTTTTTTTATAAGACATTACATAAATGTTCAAACTTATGTTCAATGAGGTTGATACATAAATTACATCTCTATATAACATTCTGAACTGCATTATGAATATGAATATTTGAAACTGAATTCACAAAGTATAAAATTTACGTGGCTGTCGTGTTTTAACGTATCATATATAGGTATCAAGAAAATCATAATAACCAACGGTACTACGAAATTTTGAATCAGTAAATTATTGAAGAATTCATGGACAATCCATCCTTAGTTGAGACACAAAATCATTTCTTCCAACATGATGGTTCACCGCCTCATAATATATGTACCGTTTCAGAATTGTTTAATACTAATTATGGTAATAACTGGATGATGAATAATATTCCAGTGAGGTCGCCACCACAATCACCTGACTTTAACACCACTGGATTTTTTCTTTTGAGGATATATAAAAGACAATTATATAAGAAAACCAGTAACAATATGAATAAACATCGACAAAATTTTATTGAATGTGAATTACATTTCAAATATTGATATTATATATATATATATATATATATATATATATATATATATATATATATATATATATATATATATATGCATAATGCAGTTTAGAATATTATAAAGATAGGTATGTAATTTATGTATGAACCATAAAGAACATCAGTTCTTCACAACATTTATTGTAATTTGTATTATTTTCTTATAGTTGTAATGTCTTATAAAATTAGATGTAAATCTCTAGATTATACAGAAAAAATGTCTCGTAATTTCACAAACAACCATGATATGCTCACTTGTCTGAAAGTCAAACTTTTGTTTATAACTCCAAAATAAAAGACGATTTCATATTTTGGTTTTCGCCATTAAATTTGACTCGAAAAAAGAGATCAAAAATGCACTATCCATTTTTTTGTATCTCCTATAGTTACCGAGATACCCCATACAAACATCGAAATTTGCCCACTCTGTAAGCACTCTTATCGTCACACCGCAAGCGTTGTATTAATAGAGACAAATATGAGCCAAATTATTTTTTTTTAACTTTATGTCTACAAGAAAATGATTTAAAAATATTTATGAATTACTACGTGAAAACTAGAGGGGGAGGGAGGAGGTCTTGTAATATACTACGGATGGTCACCGAGGGGGGGGGGATAAAAACTTCTAAAAAGTTTGGGTACGTTCCCTTATCTACGCATTATAGGACTGTGCGTTTTTGGTAAGTATCCGAGTATTGAGAAATGACTTGTTGTATTAAAATATATGAAAATGTTGTTACAGATTACATTAGGTCGGATTCGAAACCCAACTGTACGCCGCCCGACGTTCTTGATATTGACGTCAGAATACAAAAAAGTGTACTTTTTTGTAAGCTCACGGCCGGACAAAGAAGTAAAAACAAAATGACGTCTGTGAAATCAAACTTCAACATTGAGAACTGAGGTTAAAAATGTCGTCATTTTTTGACGTTTGCGAAAAAAAATCACTTACTTATCTACGCATTATAGAACTGTGCGTTTTAGTACACGAGTATTAAGGAATAACTTGTTGTATTAAAATATATGAAAATGTTGTTACAGATTACATTAGGTCGGATTCGGAACCCAACTGTACGCCGCCCGACGTTCTTGATATTGACGTCAGAGTACAAAAAAGTGTACTTTTTTGTACGCTCACGGCCGGACGAGAAAGTAAAAACAAAAGGAAGTCTGTGAAATCAAACATCAACGTTGAGAATGGAGGTTGAAAAAGTCGTAATTTTTTGACATTTGCGGAGAAAATACTTTTAAACTGGCAAAAATTAGTTGTATGAAATAAAAAAATTATGGGATTAAATAAATCTCCAGTTTTTGGCTAAGCAATCGCTCAAAAATTTTCTTCGACAAAAATGTTAATTGTAAAACTCTTTCTATTCTTCACTGATCAAAAATACCTTTCAAAATGACATTATACGTCACAAATTTGATAGTAATAATTGTACCGGATTACAGGGATCCAATCTACTCTGTAAATTATAAATCTGGACGAACCATCCTGTACATTCTCGCCGGAACTAAATCTAATTCAACCCTATAATTTCCATTTCGTGCGATAATTGGCCGTGCCTAACGTTATTAGTCTCCGGCAATTGGGATCCCCAGAGGATTTTTGGAAAGGGGATCTGGCCGTAACCGGAGTACTATACGTATTCATTTTGAAGGCACCCTTCGAGATACGGCGAACGCAGATTTTACATCGACGACATTACTACTCGTCCAGTTTCATTTAGATAGCCCGCAAGAATTTAAAAGATATTCATAGCTTCCTAATTAATTTCAGTTCGAATTTGGTGATTCAGTTTTTCTGAGAACATCACAAATCGAACCATCTATGAAATAAGTTATATTCTATTGTTTTATCTTCATTTTCTCGGCCTTTTTAGTCCTATTTTATTCCATAAAATACATACTATTGCAATCTATCGAAATAAAGCAGTCAGGTGCGGAGTATGTTTTTCATCCGTTTCTAGACCACGATTTTCGAAAATTTTTCATGTCAGATATATATATATATATATATATATATATATATATATATATATATATATATATATATATATATATATATATATATGGAACCAAGTAAATATCTTTCGAACGAAAAAGAGAATATTTATGAAATTTTGCAGGTAAGTCCAATGGCGCAAAATGCATCTGATGTATGATTTTTTGTTGATAATATACTTCCGGTTGTACCGGAAATAGACCCTAAGTCGCTTATTTTAAATAGGATACCCTATACATTATTACATTTTTGGATTCTACTTAAAATTCTAGGCAGATTCTATGCATCATGTCCTATACCTAAGTCTAAGCGTTTTTGACATATTTAGGTTTTTATGTCAAAAACGACGATTGCAAGCCTTAATATAATTATCAATTGTTCCTATAAGGAAGCCTTTTTTACTTACTTTGGGTTAGATTACTTGTTGAAAAGGACTCACTCTAATAGATTTTGAATAATATTTGGATTACTAGTTATACAGGGTGTGCAAAAAATAAGATCTAAAATAAGATAGAGAAAACTGACAAAAATCAATTTTTTCAAATGGAAACCCCCCATTTTCTTTATTCTGTAGTATTAAGCATTCAAAAAGAAGGTTACTTTGTATGAGGTTATCTTCACCTAAAATTTGAAGTTTTCGAAATATTGCCAATTTGATATTTTTATATGGCAATTTTGCATTCAAGCGTTAAACAATTAGATCTAGGATAGCGACGATCGTATTTGACATTTCAAATCATCGTTATACTCGTTTATTACTTACTACATATGCATACACACAACATCAATTTGTTTATCTGAACGTTTTTTTACGGTAATGTAAAAAATTCAAAAGAAGTTGAATTGATTTTTGTCAGTTTTCTCAATCTCATTTTACATCTCATTTTTTGCACACCCTGTATAACTAGTTATCCAAATATTATACAAAATCTATTGAAGTAGGTCTTTTTCAACAAGGAATCTAACCCAAAGTAAGTAAAAAACGCTTACTTATAGGAACAACTGATAATTATATTAGGGCTTGCAATCGTCGTTTTTGACATAAAAACCTAAATATGTCAAAAACCCTTAGACTTAGGTATAGAACATGATGCATAGAATCTGCCAAGAATGTTAAGTAGAATCCAAAAATGTAATAACATATAGGGTATCCCATTTAAAATAAGCGACTTAGGGTCTATTTCCGGTACAACCGGAAGTATATTATCAACAAAATGCATTTTGCGCCATTGGACTCAAAATTTCATAAATATTCTCCTTTTCGTTCGAAAGATATTTACTTGGTTCCATACTTTATCGCAACCCTGTATATATATATATATATATATATATATATATATATATATATATATATATATTTCCTGGTACATAATGGCATCTCCAGGGAATCCATCGAGTCAAATGAGCTGAAACTTGGTACCTGGAATTGTTCTCGTTGCAGAACGAAACTATCAAAATTTGGTTAAATTTTTACAACCGCCGCCATAATTTATGTTGACTGTGGAATTGCATCTCGATCTGCCGTCAGTACGCGTTGCACTTCGTGAACTTTTTTTCACAATAGAGGGTTGACATTTAGTACGTGGATTATGTTGATATTGAGGTACGTTCTTGTTTCAACTTTTTTCTTCAAACACGATGTACTCTTTCAATTTTGTTTGCTCTTCAAGCGTAATTTTTCAAAATATAATTCAATCCGTTAGAATCGCATTTCGACTAGATTTCGCGCGTAAAGTACGACCTGAATGATGGAGCTTTTGAAGGATTGAAAATAATTTAGCATTTATAAATTTTGAAAAGATTGAAACGTCAAAATATAGACAAAAATTTTTCATTAAATTTTTTTACGGCTCTGGCTGCCTTCAGTTGCTAATTACGTGTTGTTACCAGCTAATATAAGATGGTAAGGGAAACAACAGCAATCGTTACCCTCGTAATGTATGAAACAAGTACTTGATTATTTGACGTGATGATGTGTCTTTAAAAACATATTACACGTAATTTCGACTATGTTTGGAACCATGTATATTCTAGAATAATTGAATGTTGTATGATTCATTGTTATTTAGATTTTCTAAAGAAGAACCAGGTGTTGAAAAAATTTAATCTGCATTTAAAGTTGGTTCACTAGAGGGAGAGGTGTTTAGTTAGACTGAATATTATCGAAGAATTATTGTTGTGTTTCGATTCATAGTGTTTGATAAATTGAAGCTTATTTTACTTGAACATTTTGTATTAGTTTTATCATTTATGACTCTAGTCAAATTTTTTCGAATATGCAACATTTCTAAAATTTTTAGGTATTTCTCTTTATGAAATTTTGGTGCAATTGAAGTTCTTATCACTTGTATGTTTGATTAGTGCTGTATTATGTATTTTTGAATATTTGAGTGCTTTTAAACTTTGCTCTAAAATTTGGGAAGTTTGTCCGATATATGATTTAGGTATCACAATCTCTGAAAGGTAGGTACCTACATGAGATTTCCACAAATATAATATTAGCTGACCTCTCCACATCATGGTGAGGAGAACTGCTTGGGGGGCAAACCTCAGGTTGGTTAAAGTTGGACTCAAAGGTGCTGCATACGGTACAAGGGACTCAACCCTTACCGGAAGTGCACACCTTGCTGACCTCCCAACTGACGAAATTACCAGGAAATTTAGTTTCAAGAAATTATTTCGAATGGAACTAAATACTAAGAAGGAATGGGGCATAGAATCCATTCGAGCACTGGAGAAGAATCCCATAATATGGTATACGGACGGGTCTAAAACTCCCGAAGGAACTGGAGCAGGAGTCGTTGGGCCTCGTACCAAATACTCAGAACCCATGGGCTAGTTCCCCAGTATTTTTCAAGCAGAAATTCACGCCATAGAGAGGTGCATTCAGTTCAACCTCGATAGGAAATACCGGAAAAAGGAAATTGCGATCCTCTCGAATAGCCAAGCAGCCATCAAAGCGTTGAGGTCTTATAACATCAACTCAAAGATGGTTTGTGAATGCCTAGACAAACTAAACGATCTGGGCAGGAACAACAAAGTGATCCTCCACTGGGTGCCGGGGCACGTCGGAGTGAAGGGTAATGAACAAGCAGACACCCTGGCACGAAAGGGTGCGTCAACGCCACTAATCGGGCCAGAGCCTTTCTGCGGACTTGGAAAATCTTACTTCCAAGAAGAACTCAATAAAGCTGAAGAAGCAATGAGAGCAACATTCTGGCAAAGACTTCCAGGACTGAGGCAGGCCAAAGATTTCCTCGGAAAGTTCAACCGAGCAAGATCGAAGACACTGATTAACCTCAGCAAAACTATTCTAAAGACAATCACAGGATTTCTTACGGGGCATTGCAGACTCAAAGAACACCTAAGGAAGCTAGGTTTAGAGGGGGACAGCACCTGCAGATTCTGCAAGGAACGTCCAGAAACACCCCACCATATACTGATGGAGTGCTATGCTGTGCACTATGAAAGACTGAACACACTGGGATCATACCAGCTGACTGTAGAAGAAACACCACGAATAGACCCCCTTAAAATCCTCAAATTCCTGAAGGTATTGAGGCTTGAGGGGCTGCTGTAAAACGAGAACACATCGAGAAGCAGAAGAAGATGGGGCACAATAGATCTAATAAGGTCGCAGCGCATCGGTCACCATCCACACCTACCAATACCAATACTAATAGCTGACCTCAATGCCCATATTAGACTGATTAACAACTACATATTAACTAAAGACGTCCCCAGCCGCAAGAAATTTAATTGAATATAGTTCAATTTTTAAAAATTACATTAATTTGTTCTTCAATCAAATAGTTAAGAACGTATTTTTGACATTATGTGGCTAAGGTTTTTAGGGATTTCCCTCAACATTTGACTGCTGATATTTGACTGAATAGCTCGTAATAAGTAACTGAAATTTAATAAAATATAGTTTTCTATTTTTGACATTTCAATTTTTTCAAAATTCAAGATCGCCAAATTAATTTCAATTTATAACTGTTCAATAAAGTTTGGTTTCTGAATCAAATGGACTGTTAGTGCTAAAAAAGGGCAAGTAAATATTATTTCTGATATGTCGGGTATATATTTTCGGCCCACGTGATTACATGATCATTTATTTCTGCATTTTAATTTCTCATGTTATTATACATTTTGTGAATTTTTTTTCTTTGTTTATCGGTTCGTAAAATTCACTTGGGCAGAAGTTATTTTTGCATATACATCCGACTTATCAGAAAAAATTAGTGGTATGTTGAAGAAATATGATGTAAAGGTCAGTCATCAACCTAATAACTCGAGAAACTTTACTACATTAAATTTAAGCCTTAAGTGGAAAATAAAAACAACACATACTATATATAAAATCGACTGTAAAGATTGTGACGCTCGTTATAAGGAAAATACAAAACAATATTTACAAAACGTATCTATATATAAACATAAATGTTTAATCCAGAAGAATAAAAAATTCCCGGCACTCGCAAAACAGTTTCAATAATCCAGAAATTATAACAGAAGAGAAAAATCGTTACAAATGAAATATTTCAGAAATGATTAACATCCAAGTTTTTGGTAGAATACATTTTAATATTTTGCTTGAAACATATAGAAAGAAACCCATCCGATAACTGATAATCGAAGATATGAATTTATCCAGATTTCAAGAGTGAATTATGTATTGAACTGTTTTATTCAACGTAAAAATGTTGATAATTGATATGAGTTGTTTATTGAAAATGGCATTATAAGACGAAACATGTATGAATGGAAATTTTTCTCAATAAATCTTTATTTATGTAAATTTGTAATAATTGAAGCCAATGAAGAAATTTACTTCAAAAAAAAATTTACCTCAAACCAGTATAACTTTCATTTTAAATTATAAATAAATTATATATATATATATATATATATATATATATATATATATATTTATATACAAGGTGATTCATTAACATGTTCAAATATTTGAACGGGAAAATTTTGAGCTCAAAGTATGAAGATCTAACCCAATTTGCTTATACAAAATATTTCTCCTTACTGATTTACAGGGTGTTTTATTTAGATTATTGAAAATGAATTTTGTTCGTTACTTTAATGCTGCTTGATATTTCTTTATGATATAATTTTTATTTTACGTAATACATGCAGTCGTATGACAAAAAACAACGACATGACTCTTACATAAAAATCAAAAGAATTGTGCAGCCATATGTTCAACGTTAAATATCTCGAGAAATAGTGACTCTAGCGTTACGAAAAATGCCTTATTTA
>JARQZK010002999.1:30000-62500 GCA_030704885.1 Cynegetis impunctata
TTAATATTAAATCTCCCCCACCCCTTTAGTAATCCCTTGTAATCAATGTCACCCCCCAAGCGAACACTGAGCTCACTTAAGCCGCCCAGCACATACGATATGCCCTTATTAGGTCCCATAATGAATTCACAAGGGTTGAGGAGAACGGAATCGAGCCCTCTACACCCCGCCAGATACGTGGGGTAGATTACGATCTCCCCCGAGTGCGGTTTCGCCCCGGCGTTAACGGAACGTCGCCATATTGAGGTTGCGTCACATGCGAGCGTTGCCATTGGCGGATGTCGAGCGATTGTCAAGTGTTTACATGCTGAGTCTCTGGAATTAAAAGGGGTTAATGGTATTATGTTGTCGCCCCGGGGCCCCTGCGTCGACTAGGGCAAGTTTTATGTTCTGATTCAGCGGTTTGGCGTTTTTTCATCATCTAGATTTGTTGCGAGTACACTCGGGATGCATTAGCGACGGAAATTGCGTTTCGAGTAATGTTTTTTCGGTATTGTTGTCGTTTTTAATTTGAGAGCAGGGCACGAGGGCCGTTGAAACGTAGACGAAATGAAGGGATTGGCTTGCGAAACTTTCAAAATGGTTAATTGAAATTCCCCTGTTGATTTCCGATTAGTTAGTCATTTTCGAGTACCTGCAATTGAACTACTATTATCGTATGAGACAAAAAAGTTATTCTCAATGAAAACATTGAATTGAAGCAATTAAAAGTATGCACACTGATAAACTAGTCTACGGCAGTTAAAATATTATATCAGGAAATAATGAACAATCGACGAATAAATTCGCAAACTCCCGGATAAGAGTTCCAACATTACGAAATCTTATTTCATATTATAAAGGTACAGGGTGGACAAATTTCGGTGTTAGCATAGGGTTACTCGGTAACTATAGGAGAAAAAAATGAAAAAGTGGAGGTAGCATTTTCGATCTATTTTTTCGAGACAAGTTCACTGGTGAGAACAAAAATTTGCGATCGTCTTTTATTTTCGAGTTATAATCAAAAATTTGATTTTCTAAATTTTAGACACATGTGAATATCAGTACTAAGGCTTTATCATTCAATTCCTGTCCTTACATTAAGTTTCTTGGCCTGAGCTTGATTTTTAATTCCATGGTGAAAAACGAAATTCGATATCTCAATGGCATTGCATTAGAAGTTTTGCGGTGTTTGTGTAAATTATTTCTGCCTATGTTGTATTGTTCTTTATTCATCTTTTTCATCAATAACAGTCCATTTGAGATCGAAAACTGACTTGATGAAACAGTTTGATAAAGTATATATATATATATATATATATATATATATATATATATATATATATATATATATATATATATATATATATATATATATATATATATCTTGAGAGGAGTGTTGCCGTGTAATCAAAACATCAATTGTACTTTCTTTGGGTTCTCGGCAATTAGTTAAAAGGGCAATTAATAAACGAAAGTCATTCGTCAATACATCTATATTTCGAACCTTAAGCGGTTCTTCTTCAGGATGCTAAAGTTATATAAAAATTACCTTACAACATTAACATAAAAATTTTCTAACTTACATCTGAACAAGACTCAAAAAAACAACAAAATGAACAGATGAACAGGACAAAACCTCAAAAGGAACTCTAATTCCCCTAAAACTTGAAAAATATTACCAACCAGACCGCGTTCAATAGTTTGACAAGGGAGCAATTTTGTAGGTTATATTTCATAGAGTATTTGGGTTGTTCACAGAACCCTCATTCGACAACTGGAAGAAGAAAAGAAGAGTGAATAGGTTCATATACCAACAATGTTTATGCGTTGGACTCATCGATCATCGATATATATATATATATATATATATATATATATATATATATATATATATATATATATATATATATGGTGCATTATAAGATACAATTCGATATATTAGCCAGGAATTTCAGGTATCAGGGACTTTTTCAATTACCATTTTAGATGGTCTAATTTAGGAAAAATTCGCCGCTGTGCAGAATGATGAGATTCTTTTAACATATAGTTACATTGTAAAAATGCCTACATTTTCCATAAGTCTAACCATTGGTCAATTTGTCATAGGTACTTTCTTTGATTTCTTTTTTGTAAGGGTTACTTTGAACTCGCTAAATGTGTATTAGTATTGGGAGGGTTTTGTTTGGCCGTTTGTATCTGTATAAGCCCCTAATTTGGGGTAAAATACCTATATAATAAATAAATTAATATATAAAGAAAGATATATACATATATATATACATATATATATATATATATATATATATATATATATATATATATATATATATATATATATATATATATATATATATATATATATATATATATATATATATATATATATATATATATATATATATATAGGTATATATAATTGAGAAGAAGCCTCTTCACTAGACTAGTGCAGTCCACTGAGTTCTGAAAAAAAACCACTGACAGATATTTTCCTTGAGGTTACAGTCAATGAGAAATTGATGGTTTAAAGAATAAACTCTGTTGAATTGTCGAGCTTTCGAGGATATTTATTATTTTCATTTTCAAGACATCTGAAAAAATACAGAAGTCCGTATTGTAAAAAAGGTGACTATGTGCAACATAAAACACCTTACTGACTTAAGATTGCTTCTAAAAAGATCACAGTGCACTTCATTTTCAAAAAAATTCACACAAATAGTTTGCTGAAACATATTAACACATTTGTAAAGATAACAAGAATAAAATCACATTTTAACCAGAGACAACGTCAGCGATATTGAAAATATCTTTTAGTGCTTTTTTCTAAAACTCAGTGTTTTTAGGATATACATAGTGTCCGGAAAATACTTGTACAACGTTTGACGACAGACTTCTGACGTCAAAATAGATCAATCTAAACCAACTTAGGTATATCCAAAATTGTACCGTTTAGCTGGTAGAGGGCGTCAAAAATTTCAAAAACTAATGGCATTTGGACATTTTTCTGAGTACTGTTTTCGTTTTATTCAGTTTCATATAATTATTTCAATAAATACTTCCAACTTTGTTTTATAACTGAGTACTGTACTGAAGCCCTCTACCGGCTAAACATATATATATATATATATATATATATATATATATATATATATATATATATATATATATATATATATATATATATATATATATATAACTTTTTGATAATTACTAGCAATAACAGGCTTGGTGAATTTTTCAAAAAACTCGATTTTATTAAAAGGTTGATGTTTCGCCACGACATTCGAAGCTTTATCAAAACTTTTGTGAAGATAACGCCCTCTACCAGCTAAACGGTCGTCAAACGTTGTACAAGTATTTTCCGGACACTATGTATATCCTAAAAACACTAAGTTTTAGAAAAAAGCACTAAAAGATATTTTCAATATCGCTGACGTTGTCTCTGGTTAAAATGTGATTTTATTCTTGTTATCTTTACAGAAAAAGTTTTGATAAAGCCACGAATGTCGTGGCGAAACGTCAACTTTTTAATAAAATCGAGTTTTTTGAAATTCACCAAGCCTGTTATTGCTAATAATTATCAAAAAGTTAAAAATAGTTCACAGGCAACAACAATTGAAATAAATATATATATATATATATATATATATATATATATATATATATATATATATATATATATATATATATTTATATAATTATTTATTTGAATTATTGTTTCCTGTGAACTATTTTTAACTTTTCGATAATTATTAGCAATAACAGGATTGTTGAATCTCATCTAGAATTTTCAATTTTTCTAAAAAAGGTATAGTTTCGAACATGTGATCTCCAAAATTACAAGTAATGTCTTTTTAACGACAAAGCCAACAATCAAATATTTTAAACCTATTTTGTACATTACGTGGGTGAAGGTTTCTGTGGTTCCCTTTCCATCTAATATCAACAGACCTGACTGTTGATATTGGACTAAATAGCACGTAATTAGTAACAAAAGACGGCCACAGCCATAATAAAAAAATTTTGAAAAAAAGATAAATAGTAGATACCCTATTCTTTGACTTTTCAAAATCAAAATAATTTGAACCTATTTCGAACATTACGTGGGTAAAGGTTTCTGTGGTTTCCCTTACCATCTAATAATATCAGATTTGAATGTTAATATTGGACTGAATATCGCGTAATAAATAACAGAGAACGGCCACAGCCGAAAAATTTTGATGAAACATAATAGTCTTTTTTAACTATTCAAATTTTTTCAAATCAATAAATGTCAAAGAAATTTCAATATTCCAAAGATTTTGAAAAAGCCACGAATGTAGTGGCGAAACGTAAACTTTTTAATAAAATCGAGTTTTTTTGAGATTCACCTAGCCTGTTATTGCTAATAATTATCAAAAAGTTATATATATATATATATATATATATATATATATATATATATATATATATATATATATATATATATATATATATATATATATATGTATGTATATATCTGCCCAGTCATCCATCATTGACTTGTTAGAGAATAATATTTTCTCAGGGATTCTAATACAGCGATATAAAACGAAATCTTTCACATTTAATAAGCTTCTTTCTCTGCTATCTCCTCAAATATCAATAAAAAAACCTACAAGCATGCCTGCCTGATTCCGCTCAAGCTCACCGCTCCAGAAACGGCAACAGAACGCTCCGTCGAACGCGCCCCTCACAAAACCATAGAACTTAATAAAGAACAATAGATAAGAGTTTCAAATAATGAAAATATGACGTGAGGCGAACTGACGTATCCGGCGTTCTGTGAAACGAACCATTGAAACGGGCATCGATAGAAAACTAACACAAGAACTGTCAGATATACATCATAAAAACGCAGTCGGCGATGGATTAAGTAATGTTATACGGGCAGCTCTAGGGGTGGTTGGGCTAATTGAATTTGCTCGCCTACCGGGTGAAGTTGGGATGGATACGATTGCATGGAGATAGTCAAGGAGGTTCCACGTATTTTGCATGCCATTCGCATCAAACTAAAGAATGCCCGCTTTATCTAAAACTGTCTTAAAGAGAAAGCAAAAAGTGAGCAGCAAATCTCGGTCTCTGGGATCATATTTTACCCTAATTTTAAATTTAAATACAAATTCTCAACCTCGAAAGTCAATTTGGAGGAGCTGAAGAGATGCATAATGATTGAAAACCTTGATTGATGGATACACGGCGGTTCATGATTGTAGGGAAACAATGGTGTTTACATAAGAAATGGTATTGACTTTCGAATAAATGAGACATCAGATTTATCAAAAATAGATTGTATATATGTATCTGTTACAATTGTTGGTCAAAATTAAAATAAGAGAAAAAAACAACTGGATAACGATCGACTTTCTCAAACTAATGAAAAAGAGAGATCAGCTATATGAAAGATCAAAGCGAATAAAAAATGATATTACAATATCAGAATTCAAAAGGTGGAAAAACGAAGTCAATAATTTGCGGAAAAAATTGAAAAAAAGGTATGATCAGAAAAAAATTGAACAAGCAAAAGGAAATAATAAAAAAATTTGGAATATACTCAATGAATTGACAAACCGACCAACAAATACAGAGAGCATCTCAAACATTAAAATAATACTAATTGGAATTAGTACAAATAATAATAAAGATATAGCAAATGCATTCAATATACACTTCTCCAAAGTTGGGCTGCAAATCGCAAATCAAATAAGGAAACCAGATAATGTTCAGTTTGAAGAAGAAGAGACAGCAACAGCCAATGAACTAAGGAAGAATTGCTGCCCTGGACCTGACAACATTACAAAGGAAGTTATTGTGAAGCTCTTTGATATAATTGGAAATAAAATTGTTGACCTCATAAATTATATAATAGAAAAGGGCAATTTTCCACATGAACTCAAAATTGCAAAAATCATTCCAATATTCAAAAAAGGAACAAAGAAGACTTGAACAATTATAGGCCAATTTCAATACTGAACACCTTCTCAAAAATTGTTGAAAAAATGATTAAGAATAGGGTTATATCATTCATTGAAACACATTTTAAATTTGACCGATATCAGTATGGATTTCAAAAAATTCTAGTACACTGGGGGCAGCAGTGGATTTTCTGGAGTTTGTATATAAAGAGGTTGATAAAGGAAACTTTGTAGCAGTGGTGTATATAGATTTACAAAAGGCATTTGATACAGTAGGCATAGAAGAGATGCTATCAAAATTAAACAAGATGGGTTTTGGGGGCATATGCTACGATTTGCTTAAAACATATTTATTAAATAGACGACATTATACTACCTATAATAAATGTGAAAGTGATATGGCACAAGTGAAAATAGGAGTACCACAAGGATCAGTGTTGGGACCTCTTCTGTACTTGCTGTATGTACATGGTCTTAAATTTTTAGAATAAAAATCTAGATACTTCATGTTTGCGGATGATACCACACTAGTGCTGTCGTCGCCATGTTTAGAGACCTGGAACATAAATTAAATGAAGACCTGAAAGTATATAACCAATGGCTGTGTTATAATAAGCTAAAAGTAAATATAGATAAGACTGTATATATGCTCATTAGTCAAAAAACAAAAGGAGAGAGGATGTCAATGTGTTTTTGAATGAAATTAAATCAAAAGAAGTAGGAATTTATAAATACTTGAGACTGACTATTACAAAGAACCTTTCATGGGAAAAACACATTGAAAGTCTTAGTAAAAAAATATCACCTATGATTGGAGCCATTAGACGATGTAGTGATCAATTGAATACAAACACCCAAAAGTTAATATATTACGCTTTTATTGAACCACACTTCAGATATATGATCCCATGTTGGGGGAATACAGCAAAAAGTTTAATTGAAAAGATTCAAAGAACCCAAAATAAGGCCGTAAAAAGTATACATCGTCTAGATTGGCATACTCCTACTTTTCAGTTATACCAGACTACAGAGTACCTAAATATTGTTGATATTAAAACTGTGGAACAAGTTAAACTTATTCATTCTATAAAAAATCGAAGCATAAAAAGTCAAGCAGGACAGCAGTCAGAATTTCACGCATATCAAACACGCAGAAGAGAGGAATTTAGGAATGAATATGCCAGAACACACAAAGGACAAAATGCTCCCATATATCAAGGATGTATAAAATATAATACCATCCCTCTAATGATAAAAGAAGAAAAGACAACTAAAAAAATGTGCCATAACCTAAGGAAGTACCTGAACTCTCTTCATGTGCAAAATATCTAATATTTCTGATGTGTTTGTAAGAATTTATTTTTGTTTTTGGATTTTTTGTTGATGAGGGGATTTTGTAATTTGTTTTAAAGGCTCCTGTACCAGTTTTGAATTTCAGACTGTTTTGGAGTCTGTGATAAATAAATAAATTATTATTATTATTATAACCTGCAAAAACTCATGGAGTTTCTACATCAAATTGCGGCAGTAAAAAAAATCAACTGAAACCGCTAGCGTGTACTTCTCGAACATCAGTTCTCGTTCCAAAGTTCAACCCTCGAAATTAATTACTAGAAGCTGTAGAGTTGCAAAACACCTCGAAAACCTTTAAAAAAATATGGAATCTCCATATTAAAATTGTTGCGGTTAAGAAAGATGGTTGAAACCACTACGGAGCACTTTCCTAGCATGAACTCTATCCACGTGAGCAATGGCAATCATATAACTATAGTGGACGTGCACAAATCCTCAATAACCACGAACAGAAATGAATCAGAGAAAAAAGTTTATACCGCAAAGGGGGCTTCCATAGCATCTACCCAATCCACGTACAAATTTTCAACCATCCAACTAAATTTGCAAAATTAGCCAAATCTTGTTTTTTAGCTCCATGCGCCCTCCTTAAAAACCTAGGAAGGATGTCAAAATGTACAAGATAAAAAAAAATATATATATATATATATATATATATATATATATATATATATATATATATATATATATATATATTATATATATATATTATATTAATTATATTATATATATATATATATATATATATATATATATATATATATATATATATATATATATATATATATATATATATATATTATATATAGCTTCCTCGACCAAATGGATGTTCCAGGCACAATAATTGTTCGGAATTGTTTTTATGATGTAATTGTTGATTCTAAAAAAATTTGGTTTCAGAATAAATGTTTATTATCATAAAATTGGAGTTTGAAAATGTCCTGGTAATTTTGCTCTGACGAATATTTTGACTTACTGAATTCTACACTTTGACAACTTTTGACCGCATTGTTATCAATCTTAAAATATGATAGTTTACGAAATGTCACGACAAGAGCCTCTTATTGCAAATGAAAGAAAAGTAAAAAGTATTTAAATATATATAACTTTATGTATATATAAAACTTTATATTTTTTTTAGCAATAACAGGCCAAAAAAGACAAATAAGTACCAATGCAACAAAGGCAAGAATAATTGAGATATATATATATATATATATATATATATATATATATTTATAATTATATATATATATATATAAATTTAAATTTAAATTCAATATTAAATTCTATAACATGGATTTCATTACTCATTCTCTCTGTCATTCAATTTATAGGCATTATGTGTTAAATGGTATGTTATGAAAAATCATAACGATACATACATATATATATATATATATATATATATATATATATATATATATATATATATATATACATATATATTCATCTTTCATAAGCTATAGCAGGAAATTTAAGTTAGATAACCGTCTTAATTAACAGGTCGAGATTTTCTCACGAAATTCCTGCCGATAATTTCATAACTTTTGAAAATCAAAGTAATTTGAATGAAAACTAAGCTTGCTAAATCTAAATGATTTGCTGTTGCTAATTGAAGATATATGAGTGAAAATAGAGCACAGACAAAACACTACAGATATACGTATATATATATATATATATATATATATATATATATATATATCTATATATATATATATATATATATGCTGGAACTTCTTTTCGTTGGATATTTTCAGGTTGTTATTACTAATAAAACTGCTGTTTAAATATACGTTTCGAAGGCTATGGCCTTCTTCTTCAGTATTTAATTAATATAAATTCTTTACAATCACAATTCTAAAAAACATTAATGTTTACGTCCACTTTAAATATTGAATATTAAGTTTGTTCTTCCGTCATGTCAGCTGCAATGTCATGTCAATGTCATGTCAATTTCACGGTGTTCAGCTATGTGTCAATCTTCTTCTGCGTTAGTTGTCATGTTATTGTGGTAAGTAAACTTTACTCAATTGTTTGATGTCTTGCTTATCGTTAACTATTTTGTCCGTGTTCCGATGTATGTGTATCATCTCTCAGAATTCTCTTTGTTTTTGTTTCGTTCTGTGGTCAGTATTTTCGCAGAGTCGTATCAAACTCATGGTTGTTTGCCGTTTTGTGTTTGTTCAGTGCCGTTGTTGCGTTCTTGGTGTATTTGTGTGCGTTCAGTCTGTCTTTCAATCTCTGTGATGTCTGTCTATGTACTGTTTGTCACATTCTTGCATGCGATACTGTATACTACATGAGATTTCTGTTCTTTTGGAGTAGTCACTTTCAATCTGCTGAATATACTTTTAACCTGGTTCTGCGGTTTATGCACTACTTGAAAGCTATATGGTTTCACGATGTTTTTAATTTTCTGTGACAAGTTCTTTGTGTATGGAATACATATTCGCGTATCGTTTTGTTTCTCTTTGGGTTTTTGCTGTTCTGTATTATAGAGTTTGAATATTCTCTGTTTCATGAGACCATTTATCAATTCGATTGGGTAGTTATTTCGGAGGAGTTGTTGCTTTAATTCTTTGACTACTATTGGGCGAAGTTTCGGAGATGTTAGTTTAAGGGCCCGATCAATGTAACCCATTATTGTTCCCTTCTTTTGGGACATGTGATGTTTAGACCCATAGTCTAGTATTGTATCCGAATTTTGGTTTTTCTTGTGCCATTTTGTGAGTACTTTCTCGCGATCTTTTGTGATGGTCATATCTAAAAAGGTTAATGTGTTGTTTTCCTGTTCTTCGATGGTAAAACTAAGCAGTTTGTGCACATTATTAAACTCATTCAGAATATGGTCAATATGTTCTGGTGCGGTTATCACTAAACAGTCGTCTACGTATCTTCTGAAAAATGTTGATTGATATCTTGGCATGATGTTTTCCTCAATATTTTCCATGACCAATTGTGCAATAATGCTGGATATTGGATTTCCCATATCAATCAACAGAAGAAACCAGACAACCTGATTATCTCCGCGAGAACCTGATAATTAACATATATATATATATATTTATATATATATATATATATATATATATATATATATATATATAAATATATATATATATATATATATATATATATATATATATATATATATAAAATCCTAGGAAACAGATTTTTTCAAAAGCTTTATGTTCTCGGCAAATAAAGGGGGGAAATCAAACTAATGGTCATCAGAATTCTATATTTCGGTCCAAAATATAAAATTTCGTTGGCAATTAGTCGATTTTATCAACTGCCCCCCTTTTCATGCCGAGAACCTACAGCTTTTGAGGAAATTTGTTTCCTAGGATTTCATTGAATACGGCAATACTCCTTGTTTCTCAATATCACTGATATGGGTTTATATATACATATATATTTAAATATATATATATATATATATATATATATATATATATATATATATATAAATATATATATATATATATATATATATTCATATAATATATATATATATATATATATATATATATATTATATATATATATATATATATATATATATATATATATATATATATATACTTTTAATATCATGTCGTTGCAAAGTCCATTATGAAATAATAACATTTTGTGGTGAATGGCAATTTCCAATGATAAACTCGGATTAGTTTGTGCGTCATCTGTGAACTAGTTCAAGGGTGAAATAGACAGAATTTTGTTTTTCTAATTTTCCTATAATTTGTATGGCTTTTTCTTTTTGTTTGTTTCTTTATCTTCAGAATGTTCTTTATGTTCATAATAATAATAAGAATAATAATTCAACATTTACACACCCCAAGTATTAATGGCTCCGAAGTTTATCCCTCTATAGAAGCAAATGAATATAAGTGAGAATTCCTCGTGTTATCGAGACACGCCCATGGTTATAAAATTAAGCGAAACTAGGACATTTATTTGAAACTAATCAAACAAACTCTTGTAACCAGCTCCGCTAGTAGGTTTGTTTGATTAGTTTCAAATAAAGGTCATAGTTTCACTTGATTTAATAACCACGGACGATTCTCGATATACGAAGAATTCTTACTTATATTCATGGCGCTTTGTCATATTTATATGCCATTGTGTTGCTAGAAGTATAAAATATCGCACCAAAATATAGAATTTTATTGACCATTAGTCTATTTTAATAACTGCCCCCCTTCCCTTTGCTGAGAACCTACAGCTTTTGAGGAAATTTGTTTCCTAGGATTTCATTAAATACGGCAATACTCCTTTTTACTCAATATCACAGATATAGGTTTATATATATATATATATATATATATATATATATATATATATATATATATATATATATATATATATATATATATAAACTTTTAATATCATGTCGTTGCAAAGTTAATTATGAAATAATAGCATTTTGTGGTGAATGGCAATTTCCAATGATAAACTCGGATCAGTTTCTTCGATCGTTTCCATTATATTGAAAGAGCATTTTCTCCACCCACGCGGATGTCGCATAAATACAAGTCGTAGTAATATTCGCCTATATGTACGTAACAAAGTGGACACCGCTCGCACAATACAATGGGGACCATACACTACTAATTAACTGTCATCGTGAAGTGAAAGCCACAATAATGGCGCTTCATATTTCGTTCACCGGATATGACAAATCTCTCACACACAAAGATGGCGGCCGCGCTTTGACGGTAGCCATTTACAGTACACTGAGCGGCATTTCCGTAAAGAGATGATCGTCTTCTATGATACGTACACCGATGTAATGCCGATTTCTTTGTAGTGTGGCATAATGGAAATAGTCGTGCTAATTCGCATGCAAGTTTTGTTGGAATTTGTCTGGCTGCCGCTCGTGCCGAGGGCGCATTTTTCCTGATTCTGTGTAGCTGGTTCTAATGATGAACTGACCAATTTGGGTAAGGAGAGAGCAATTCAGCGTGTTGAATTTTCTGAACGAGGTTTCTCTTTTGATTGTTATCCCAGGGGTGTAGGAGTGTGGAAAAATGCATGTTGCTAGTCGCAAATATGGTGCAGTAAAGCCAGACAAGGTGGGAAGGTTGCGCTGAAACATGCTCTTGAAATCGGCCGTAACTGGATAAAACTCGGTCGTAAGAAGCTGTAATTGATCCCAATTTCTCAAATTTTAATCCTCTATTAACTGACTGTTTTACCTTTCTTCGAAGAACGCTTATCATTTTCCCGGAAAACGCATTCAACGTTGAGAAAACCTTCAACTTGTACGCTCCTACCGCTCTTCTTCAGAAATCAATGAATTTGTCGAAAGAGTTTGTATGAATGAATTTGTAGTAAACTGATATCTAAACGATTTGAAATCAAATTAATCTCTTTACGGTTGATTTTTGCCGATTTGCGACATTCTTCTCCTTCAAGTGCCTTACCCGGTCTAGGGCGTAGGCGACCTCTCTGAAACTATTCGTCTTGTGCGTGATACAGTGATACACGAATAGAAGGGACCTCCAGTTTGACGACGGTTCCGAAGTCTTTATAGAGAGGCTTCACAAGGCAGAATACTACTCGGTGGTTTGCCATTGCCTTCCGAGAGGTGGCTCCGCATTAATTCGTTGGTTCGGCCTGGATTCGATCCGTCGACCTTTTGTTCAATAGTCCAATGCACTGACCACTGAGCTACGGAGCCACATTAACTATCATCAATTTCTTTGACACTGAAGGAAAATTTCATTACATGTAGATTTGCTATGAGAAGAGTGAGGAAGATCGTCAGGAATCAAGCTGCTGTCATAGTCTATTATAGTCTTATTATACCTTATATAACTCAAAAAAAAATAATTCGTTGGAGCGAATTTTATAGATAACTAGAATATTAATAACTTTGTTCCTTTTCTATGATATACTATATATATATATATATATATATATATATATATATATATATATATATATATATATATATTATATATATATATATATATATATATATATTATATATATATATATATATATATTATATATATTATATATATATATATATATATACATATATATATATATATATATATATATAAAACAGAATTCTTCTTGTTATCGATACACGTTCGTGGCCATAAAATGAAGTGAACTAGGACATTCATTTGAAACTAATCAATCAAACCTCTTATCGGAGCTGGTTATTACTCTTGCTTAGCGAATATAGTAACTACCTTCGGATGTCAGGACGTACGAGTTATGGTTTTCATCTATCTGTAAGATGTGGTTCATTTGTTTCCGACTGGTGGTGCTGTGTCATATGCCATAGAGTCACTAGAAGGAAAATATAAGGCTGTTGGAAATATTTGGTTGGTTATCACTTTCGATGGATGGATTATACTGATAAGTAAGAATTCTTCGAGTTATCGAGACACGTTCGTGTTTATAAAAGTAAGTGAAACTAGGACATTTATTTGAAACGAATCAAACAAAGCTCCTAGCGGAGCTGGTTATAAGAGTTCGCGAAGCATTGAAATATCTCCATCTCCTTAGATGGTAGGTACATGTTAGAAATGTTAAGATGTTTATCACAATCCATGGAAATTGATATACAGACTAGCAACACAATGGCATATAAATATGACACACCGCCATGAATATAAGTAAGAATTCTTCCTTGGTTATAAAAACAAGTGAAGCTAGGACATTCATTTGAAACTAATCAAACAAACCTACTAGCGGAGCTGGTTATAATAATTTGTTTCATTAGTTTCAAATAAATGTCCTAGTTTCGCTTAATTTTATAACCACGATCGTGCCTCGATAACACGAAGAATTCTCGCTTATATTCATTTGCTTCTTTAGGGGGATAAAATTCGGAGCGATTGCTACTTGTGGTGTTCAAATGTTGAATTATTATTAATATTATTATTAGACATTGAAAAGGCTGAGGACCGAGGTCCTTTTAAGCCTAATTACTTAACATAATGAACATACTGAACAAACAAAAAGAAAAAGCTATACTGATTATAGGGAAATTAGGAAAACAAAATTATGTCTGTTTGGCCCTTAAACTCGTTGACAGATTACGCACAAACAACTCCCTACGCCAAAACGTTCCAATAGTTGAAAATTTTATTTGGCAGAAAGTGTTCTCGCTGCCTGGTAATGTACCTCTCCTTCTTCATCTTGAGCGAGTGTCCACGCAAGCGGGAATCATTAATCAATGTGGAAATATGGTTCAGGATCGCATAGTTATACCTGAGTATGCGGAACGAGAGAATAAGATCGCCGCGCAATCTTCTTTGCCCAAATGTTGTGAAGGTTTATAACTCCAACCTCTGCTGATACGATGGCCGATTGTTCCGGAATGCCATTCGAGTTGCTCAGCGTTGGACATTTTCCAATATGTTAGCATCCCTGACAAGAACGAGAGTCCAAACGGTTCCAGCGTACTCCAATATCGTTCGAATGTATATTTTGTAAAGTTTTATGGATGTTGAATAAGATATGTTTCTGAAACATTTACACATCAGATATAGCAAATAATTCGCACGCTTACTTATCCCAATGATATGTTCGGACCACGACAGATCGGCAGCAATGGTCACTCCCAAGTTTACATACGTGGAAACGACTCTCAACTGGAAACCACATAAGTTGTAGTTCAAGTTCGGATTATTCTTACCGATATGTAAAATAACGCATTTTTCAATGTTTAAAGGCAGGGGCCACACAGTACTCTAAGTAAAAATTGAGTTCAAGTCAATTTGAAGTTGCCGCTGCTGAGTGAACGGATTTGCGTGAAGTTTAGTATCGTCGTCGTAAAATGATTTGTTACACTAAATCTGCGCAGCTTAATCACTTATAAAAAATATAAAGAGTAATGGCCCAAGTACTGAACCTTGTGGTACCCCACTTATAAAAACTCTGTCCTCAGTGTAAAAACCAACCTCAATCCATGCCAACAGATTTCCACGAAAACCGAGATGCTCCAGCTTACAGAACAAACGTCTTATTGGTACTATGTCGAACGCTCTAGCAAAATCTAGGTATACAACATCAGTTGGGAATTTTTTATCATTGGCGTTGATCCATTTGTCTATATACTGCAAGAGTTCACTTGTCGTATATTTGCCTTTGACAAAACCATGTTATTCCCCAGGAATCACCCTGTTTACACTCGCAAACTTCACCATTTCGTGAACAAGAATGCCCTCCATCAATTTACAAAGGATTGAAGTGAGATTATTAGCTTTATAATTAGAAGGATCAAGTTTGTCTCCCTTTTTATACACAGCCGTGACAGAATCCAACTTCCACACATCAGGCAAGAAACAACCACCAAAAAATGCCGTCATAATCATAGAAAATGGAAGGCAAAGGATATCCGCATATTTTTTCAGGAAGAGAGAACCAATGTCATCTAATCCTGGCAATGAATTCTTCTTCAACTTATTTATTTGCTTCCTAATATTCTCGTGCGTGAACAACACAACTTCCAAAGTGTTATTTACGGTTTCAACTGAAATATGACGTAGTTCATCATCTGCAGGTTCGACAGTATATGATTCTGAAAAAAACATCAGCTAGAAGCTCAGCACATTCAGCATCAGCCGCACTCTATGACGCTATATAGATACATATATTTCTATGTATAGGTACCTTTAAATCTTGTGTTAAGGTATATTAATACCTTATTGCCTGATTGTGAAACAGTGTTTTATGGTTAATAAGTATTAATTTCTCTGATTCACGATATTCGGGAGCTTACTGATCAATATTTCGAGTTAAGTTAGCAAAAAATTTATTTATTAGCAATTCGTGCTCAAATATTCATTAGTTCTCTGAAAAAACACACTAAGTGCTCTTTTCTGAAGGAGAATCAAGTAGAAAACGAACTTTGTAAACCCTAATATAATTATAAACAAGCAGGTAGAGTTGAAGAAACCCTTCTAAAGGGAAGACAAATTGTGTAATCAATTCTACTTTCCATGAAATCCTTCATTTCATCGCACTTAATTCACAATCTAATAATTTCACATCAGAAGTGGGATAACTTGCAATGTGGGTTGGTTAAATGTGACATTTTCAAGAATAAACTACGCCGCTGGAGTGCGGGGGACAGCCGCCCCCCCATCTGCCAATACAGTACATAATAGATGGTCCGGGAGTGTACGGGCCGCAGTGTGTACACCGCGGGGTGGCAACTTCGACACGGCCGGCTTCGATCTCAACGCGCGTCTCCATGACAACGGCCCGGAATGTTCGCGCCCGTCACGTCAGCTTGGCGCGTTTGAACTTGCCACCCCGAGTGCGTTATTCGGCTCGTCGGTGTGGGCCTGATGCAAAGAGGTGGAGGGTAGGGGATGTTCGGAAAGGGATTATGATCGCAACGATTCATTTTCATCATCTAGAATTTGCCTGAATATTCCCACATGATATTCCTGCAATAACAAAATACAGTGCCTACTAGTTACCCTAAAAATACAATTTTTCTTCAGCTAAATAGATTCGTTTGACTTCCGAAAATGAAAGAAATTTTTTTCTAAAAATAAATACCTACTTATTTAAACTTTATTCAGTTGTTTTTTAGTGTGAAAGTAAATTAACACTCCACGCAATAATCAAAGCAGAATATCTCATTTTAACATTTTTCGGGGGGCTGAGTAGTTTGAGTAGGTTATACTAGAGCTAACTTTTTGATTGATTTACTTCTTGTCATTCCACGTATTAGATATGAAAAATGAAACTTGAATGTAAAAAGCTTTTAGTTCTTCGAAAAATTTCAAAAATAGACGTATGAGGCGGACGCTCATACGGGAACTGAAAGCCATACGTACAGAGCAGTAATATTTGATCAAAGGAATATTTAAATCGAAATATATTTTAACTAAGAACAACGCTTCTCAGTCGAGATTCGTTTTATCTTCTTGACTGTTTTCTTTTGTACAACTCGAAGTGCTTCATTTGTAAATTATGAACAAAAAATATTCGCATGACATGTGTTTCATCGTTGTCAGTATTCAATCACGACACCCGTGAAGCTATGGTTCAATTAATACATCCCTTGACATATTTGCACACTCCTCGGTGTAGTTCCACACCACTTGGTCTAGTTGCACACCCCTTGGTTTAGTTGCACACCCCTTGGTGTAGTTGCACATTCCTTGGTGTAGTTGCACACTCCTTGGTCTAGTTGCACACCCCTTCGTAAAGTAGCACACTCCCTGTTTTAGTTGCACGATCCTTGGTGTAGTTGCACACCCCTCGATGTAGTTGCACACCTTTTGGTGTAGTTTCACGCCCCTTGATGTAGTTGCACACTATTTGGTGTAGTTACACACTACTTGATGTAGTTGCATTCCTCTTGATATTCCTAACAAAGTTACTCACTCCTAGTATCATTTCTCTCACTCACAATCTCTTACCCACTCAAAAATCGTTTTATATGAGGGAATTTCGACCAAAATTACCAATTATCAATGGTTAGTTTGACCAAGATGGCGCCAATTTAGGTAAGCATAACTCAAATCAAAATTATAGAGCAACATATGAGAAACCTTTATGACCAATTAACAAGCCTCATTGTTGTAGGTATTTTGACAAAATGGATGAACCAATGAAAGTAGGTTTCTGCACAACAGAACTGACTTCGTTCAAAATAATGGAAAAATCATGCGACACAGACAAATTTACCATTTCGAGGGCTCTTTTAGCCCACAAAAAGTGTGGCACGTCATTAGTAAGACCTTGCCTAGACCTATCCAATGATTTGAATACTACACGGGGTAGATTAAAGATGTTGATGGTGTTTTCAAAAACAAAAATCTTCATGATGAAGCAGGAAGTAAAAAGTCTCAGATTACTTTCAGCTGGACTAATGTCGTATTTTGCTCACGTAATGAATCACGTCGAGATGCGATTCTAACGAATTGAATCATATTTTGAAAAATCACGCTCAAATAGCAGACCGAATCAAAAAGTTGAAAATAATTTTTTCATTAAAAAAATTATGCAATTTATCGAGAAAAAAAAATTCGCCAAAAGAAATACAACGCTTCATATCAAATCAAAATAAAAATGAAAAAAGTTCTTTAATATTTCATAAAAAATAAAATAAATTTCGCGAAGTGCATCGTGTACTGATAGCGAAGCAGGACGGCATGCGATTTGAACGGAATAGTCCTCGCGCGGGGCAGCGCGACTTGGGAAAATGGTTGAAGCTACCCAAATACACTTCCTTAATATTAATTCAATCTACATACAAAGTTTTAAACTTCTAACTCAATTTGCAGAAGCCGTGGACTTTGGCAAATTTTCAAAAACCACGAGAAAGCAGCAAATATCTACATGAATAAGGCGGTTGGAAGAATTTACGTTCTGCAACGAAAACAATCCCAGGAAAAAATAATCAGCTCATAAGGGTGAAAATTATATATATTTTATTCAATTCTATTTTAAACTATTCAACATCAATGAAAATACCATAATATATATATATATATATATATATATATATATATATATATATATATATATATATATATATATATATATATATATATATACAGGGTAGCGAGAAAGTCTGGCAACAAGGTATTTTTTTTTGAAGACAATTAAACGTATAATCATCAAATTTCCCTCAGATATGGATTGTTTGAAGAGGTGTAATTAAGGGGCCGGCAAGATCTCCCGACTTGACTTCACTTTAAATCAGACATAACTAATGCAAAAAATCTCAAATGTCTTGAGAGACAAACCACAAATGATAAACAATTCTTTTCGAAGCTTCAAATACAGATTGTATTATTTCTAAGATAATGAATGCCAACATTTTGAGCTGCTATTATAAGGAAACATTTGAAATTTTTGTAAGTTAGTATGGATTTAAAAATTACATATTGTATGTCTTGGAATATTTTTTCAGTAATGTGGTACGTATTCTTTATTTTTGAAAAGTTGAAAAGAGGACAAAACCAGCTTTCCTACGATTTTTTCAGGACCAAGTTTGACAGGACCTCTGAAAACGAAAAATACAATCCTGTGCATAACCCTAAAATTTGATAATTATACCTCTAATCGTTTCAAAGAAAATAGCTTGTTCCAGACGTTCTCGCTACCCTACCCGGTATATATACATATATATATATATATATATATATATATATATATATATATATATATATATATATATATATATATATATATATATATATATATATATATATATATATACATATATATATATATATATATATATATATATATATATATATGTATATATATATATATATATATAATATATAAAGTCTGGAACAAGCTATATTCTTTAAAACCATTAGATTCTACGTTTTGTAGAATACAACTCAGACACTGTATGTATCAAATACTAAGATCAAATCAATTTACTATTCAAAAATTGAATTTAAACACTGCTCTTATCAAATAAAAAGACTAAATGAACTCTGATATTTCAAAGTATTTTTTGAATATTTTTTCATTACTTACTACTGTTTTTTTTTACCTCTACCGTCTGCCAGTGACGTACCAAGAGTAGTAAAAAATATAAAGAAATGAACAGAACTGCAATTTTATAGGATACTTTCTTAGTTATGTGGTACCTGTTCTATATTTTTGAAAAGAGAAAAAATAAGCTTCTCTACGATATATCACTCGACCTACGTTGCTATTTAAAAAAATTTGAGATGACGGCGTTACATTGAATGGTGACATCACCTAACTTTGACTGGCCATCTTAAAAACGCAGAATAAACTACCGTTGATGACCCTTAAATTTGATTATTAATCGGTTCAAAGAAAATAGCTTGTTACCAGACCTTCTCGCTACCCTGTATATATATATATATATATATATATATATATATATATATATATATATGTATATATATATATATATATATATATATATATATATATATATATATAATATATATATATATATATATATATATATATATATATACAATATATATATATACATATATATATGTATATATATATATATATATAATGAAGTGAACTAGGACATTTATTTGAAACTAATCAAACAAACCTCCTAGCGGAGCTGGTTATACGAGTTCACGAAACATCGAAATGCCTCCATATACCTTGGATTGTGTATGTTAGAAACATTAAGTTGTTCATCACAATCAATGGAAATGATAGACAGTCTGTTTCGCCCTTATTTGGGGCTCATCAGTATCATCCATCCATCGAAAGTGATAACCAACCAAATATTTCTAACGGTGCTATATTTTCCTTCCAGTGACTATATGGCATATAAATATGACACAGCGCCACCAGTCAGAAACAAATGAACCACATCTTACAGATAGAAGAAAACATTTCGGCAACGAGAACTCGTACGTCCTGACACTCGAAGGTGGTTACTATATTCGCTAAGCAAGAGTAAAGTTGATAGGTACATCAATTCGATGTAGTTCAACATTCACACGCCGCAAGTAACAAGCGCTCCAATTTTATCTCTTTTACGGGTAGCAAATGAATAGAAAACAGAATTCTTCGTGTTATCGATACACGTTCGTGCTTAGCGAATATAGTAACCACCTTCGGGTGTCAGGACTTACGAGTTCTTGTTGCCGAAATGTTTTCTTCTATCTGTAAGATGTGGTTCCTTTGTTTTCGACTGGTGGCGCTGTGTCATATTTATATGCCATATAGTCAGTGGAAGGAAAATATAACACCGTTAGAAATATTTGGTGGGTTATCACTTTCGATGGATGGATGATACTGATGAGCCCCAAATAAGGGCGAAACAGACTGTCTATCATTTCCATTGATTGTGATGAACAACTTAATGTTTCTAACATACACAATACAACATAACATTTTAAAAGTTAGTATGGATTGAAAAATTACATATTGTATGTCTTGGAATATTTTTTCAGTAATGTGGTACGTATTCTTTATTTTTGAAAAGTTGAAAAGAGGACAAAACCAGCTTTCCTACGATTTTTTCAGGACCAAGTTTGACAGGACCTCTGAAAACGAAAAAAACCAACCCTGTGGAATGAAAATATAACACCGTTAGAAATATTTGGTGGGTTATCACTTTCGATGGATGGATGATACTGATGAGCCCCAAATAAGGGCGAAACAGACTGTCTATCATTTCCATTGATTGTGAACTTAATGTTTCTAACATACACAATCCAAGGTATATGGAGGCATTTCGATGTTTCGTGAACTCGTATAACCAGCTCCGCTAGGAGGTTTGTTTGATTAGTTTCAAATAAATGTCCTAGTTCACTTCATTTTATTGCCACGAACGTGTATCGATAGCACGAAGAATTCTGTTTTCTATATATATATATATATATATATATATATATATATATATATATATATATATATATATATATATATATATATATATATATATATATGTATATATATATATATATATATATATATATATATATATGTTTTATTCACATATATGCAAAATTAGGTCTACCTTTTATCCCTTTTACGGGTAGCAAATGAATAGAAAACAGAATTCTTCGTGTTAACGATACACGATCGTGTATATATATATATATATATATATATATATATATATATATATATATATATATATATATATATATATATATATATATATATATATATATATGTTTTATTCACATATATGCAAAATTAGGTCTACCTTTCAAACTGGAAAGATATTTACATTTCAAATTGCGCACACGTGAAATATTGATGGTATTCAAGCTCAACAGAAAACTCGACTAGTCAAGAATGATCGAACTCTAACTCAAAAAGCGGACTCAATACATCCATTTGCCCGAAATACTGAAAAATAGTTTTCCTAAACTGGAAAACTACATACGAGCATTTTCTTGTACCATAAAATATAGGTAGATTTTCATGCATTTCGCCGAAATGTTCGAAAATACAATTAATTTTTCCATTAAACTTTTCGTGGCCGCACTTCTACGATAAATGACAGAGAGAAAGAGAGCCTCGCGGAAAACGTCGAGTGCTCCATTAGAGCACGGCCCGAGGATAGGAAATGGGAGTTTTCCGATGGAAATCTTCTACCCTCGCTTTTCGCACAAATTCAATTCCACTTGCTTTCAGCTGCAATATCCGCGCGTTGTCCCCACGCTGTTAGCCTTTTTCCTGTCGAGGGCTCCGTCACTTAATTTCAAAATATGCAGGCTCTTCGGTGAGAAATTAATTGTTAGTTTGACAATTCACTTCATTCGGTTAAAAACAATAGAATTAAATAAAGATGATGAAAATATTAAAACAAATAACAGATAAGTTTTTAAAATGCTAATGAAAATTTTATACAGTAATAATAATAATACTTTTATTCATACGTTGTCTAAAAGAAACATGTACACATCATAATGATATAAAAAAAATCCAAATACATACATAAATGAAAACATACAAATATATCTACAACTTAAGTATATATATATGCTTTTTTTTGAAGTTTTTAATACTAAGTACCTACTTATGCTAGTTGGAAATGATGGCAATTCATTATAAACAGTGACAGACACATATTTGGGACTCTTTTCAAATAATGCATTCTGTTTGTTTAGGAAAAATTAATTTCGCATATCTTGTACTATACGAAGCACCCAATCCCGAAAACAGTTAAAGTTCTGTTTATTGTACATTGCCGCTTTGAGAACAAATATCGACGACATAGTGAGAACACCATGGACAATGGAGTGCTTCCTGATTAAGGCCGAACAAGAGCAAAATTATTCTTTTATGTGCAATGAATACCCTCCGCCGACCTGTTGATATACCCCATTAGATCGTTTGAAAAGTAAGGTGCCTGTGAACAATAGCCTGATACACTCCAACAAGATCTGTAAGTGCCATACTGGACCTCAGCTAATATCTCCTTCCTCAAAATATTGCCAAATCGTTCGTAAACAACATGAACAATAACGGACCCAGGATCTACCTTTGTGTAACACCTAATGTAGTCCTGCATTCCCCAGACACACTGTCCCCAACCCGTACTCTCAAATTTCAACCTCAATAGTAAGAATTCAACCAATCGTAGCAAACACCTCGCAAACCAAGACTATAAAATTCATTCAGAGCAATATTTGGGCTCATAATATCGTAACGTGGCTCCGTAGTTCAGTGGTCAGTGCGTTGGGCTACTGAACAGTAGGTCGCTGGATCGAATCCCGGCCGGAACAACGAATTTATGCGGAGTCACCTCTCGGAAGGCAATGGCAAACCACCGAGCAGTATTCTGCCTAGTAAAGCCTCTGTGTAAAGACGTTCAGAACCGTCGTAAAACTGTAGGTCCCTTCTATTCGTGTATCGCTGTATCACGCACAGCACGAGTAGTTGTAGAGAGGTCGCCACATCCTAAACCGGGTACGGCACCACAAGAAGAAGAATATCGTAACAATAGTTAAGTCATAAAAGAACACAGCAACAATCGAACTCTCATTCAGCTTTTCATAGAACATATTGAAAATGTTGACAGTTGCAGTTTCCGTTGACTTACCTTTTCGAAATCCATGCTGCGACGAAGTATTCGAATTATTGTTCTCAAGGAAAACAACAACAAATGAATGAAAAATAAACTCCAGCAGCTTAGAAGTACCACAGAGAATCGAAATCTGCCAGTAACTGATTCATCTCCCTTCTTGTAAACTGGAATTATTACAGCTTGTTTCAAAAAGAGGGTAACCCCCTTCACTCAATGATTTATTTATCAGTTCAACAAGAATAAATCTTTGAAATAATCTTAATCATATTTGTACTGAGACTATCCAGACCAATTGCATCACAAGCTTTTGGAAAATTGAAACAACAAATCAAAAATTCATAGAGATGAACGTACTAGTGTTTATAGACTCGACTGTAACGATTGTGAAAAATATATAGGACGTACAATTAGAAATTTCAAAACTCGAATACACGAACACCAACGTAGATATATTAAGCAGAAAACTGACTCTAATTATGTGTGCCATCTTATTCAAGAAAACCATACCTTTGATCACAATTATAATATATTACACTTAGAAAATAGTCTCCAGAAAACCAACTGTTGGAATCCCTATACATCAATAAATATAAACATTCCGGAAACCTAGTTGACGACCCGATTGAGGTAAACTCTTCTTCTCTCCTTAATCTGTTCAATGCACCTACTAATAACTCTGAATGAATTGCTTATTGTTATTTAGTTTCTCGAGAAACCTGTCTGTTATATTCAATTTTTGTATAAATAGTTTGTTTTGTAATACCATAGTTTTTTTTTACTCGAGGGACCTACAGTTTAACGTCGGTTCCGAACGGCAAATTGGCTTGTAAACTATGTACATTACCCAACAATTTTTAATCATATTCAACCACTAAATTCCGGACATACACAACACCCTAGAGCGAGGTGGGACTCGAACCCACAATCCTCGGTTTACAAAAGGTATAAGGCGGACCTTACCGCTGGTTTACCGAGGCTTCATACCATAGTTTAGTACGAGATGAAGACAATGTTACGAAGAAACGCGTTTACTCAATAGTTTTTTATTCCAACCTGTGAAAAGTTATTTTTTTTATTTCTTTATAAAGCTATGAATATGAACTTTCACCAAGTAAATGCCAATTCAATTCAATGTTCGAAAATAGCTTTATTATTTTTTCATCTTTCTGGATAGTGAATAAAATATATCTCACATACAATATCACAACTGTTATTACTTTGAATAAATCGTTCTATTATGTCATTTTTCTAGTAATTTTCTGATGAAATCCTGACTTGTAAGATTAAATCAGTTCATTGATATTATGATGGAAAGAAATGCACAAACTCTGATAGATGATACCCGCCTACTTAGAATAAGTATAAAAAACGCAAAAAATAAACTATTATTCCAGACTTACACATCAAAAGCGATTCGACATATGATACATCGTATAATTTGGAAAAAGATCTGTTCCAGCCGAACCATAGTCAACTATGATTCCCACTTAAAAAAAAATCTTGCGGTCTTAACTGGAAATCGCAAATCTTTTGAATATTCTCGACACCACTGGATTATACAGGGAAAGGGTCTTAAGAATGTAAAAGTTATTATCTCGTAACTTCACAAACAACCATGATATTCACACTTGTTGAAAAGTCGAAATATCGAACTTTTGGATTGATAGAACCGATAGGTGTATACATGATGTGAATTAATAAACATATTGATACAATGGTTAATAAAAACAATTCACACATTTGTTAAATAAAATAATGCATGGCGCACGTTTCGGTGAAACTTCTCCTACTTCAGATGCTAAGTGCAAACTCATTTGTTTGCATTTAGCATCTGAAAAATGTGAAGTTTCATCGAAACGTGCGTCATGCGTTATTTAATTCAATAAATGTGTTAATTTTTTTAACGAATCATTGTATTAATAAATCGAACTTTGGTTTATAACTCGAAAACAAAAGACGATAGCAAATTTATGTGAATTTGTCTCGAAAAAAATTATCGATAATCCGCTCTCCATTTTTTGTACCTCCTATAGTTACCGAGATACCCCACACAAACATCAAATTTGCTCACCCTTTATCTACATGATTTTTAGGAATATCCTGTAGTATACATTGTTTTTTAATGAAATTCACATGAATAATTAACTGCCGTTTTTCAAAGAAATAACTGAACATCATTTTTACAGTTGACAAATTTAACGCAAATTAATCTTTGAATATATAGGTATTCATAGATTTTTCACTTCATTATAGATATATTAATAAACTTTTTTCATTGTATCAAAATATTAGATATTTTTCAGTTTCAACTAAAGCATAAGTCAAATTTTTGAATATGCGCTAGTTCCTACGACACTGATTTTCGACATCGCTAAAAGAGAACGTATTCCCTAACCAGGGCCGAATTAAGAACAACCGGAGCTGCAGCCCTGGGATGTCCTCAATAAATAGACCTCCACAATAGGAGTTTTCACGTGATATTACCTATATCTCTTATTTTAAATTATTTTGATGAATACGACAAATACTAATAGCAATATATATATATATATATATATATATATATATATATATATATATATATATATATATATATATATATATATATATATATATATATATATATATATATATGTATGTATATATATATATACATATATATATATACATATATATACCTATATATATATATATATATATATATATATATATATATATATATATATATATATATATATATATATATATATATATATATATACACGGTTACCCAGAGCTACGTAATCGGTCCATAATCTTTTTGTCATTGAAGATATCGATATGAAATTTTCAGGGCAAATATGATCCGACTATGTCTATTTTTCAAAATTATTTTGAAGAAAATTGCACTTCCGGTTTTGCCGGAAATGATATCAACTTTGTTATTTCAAATGGAATACCCTGTATTTCTTTTGATTTTCGAATTTCTTATGTAATTTATAATAAAATTGTCATTTTACTCTTTTTACCTAAAATGAACAGTTTTCGAGTTATTAATTTTTTTCGTAAAATTTTGACAGTTGCGTCTTCAACAAAAATAGGCTATAACTTCTTTGTTAGTAGGTCTATGGATGTGCTGTTTATATTTTTGTAACCTTGAAACATTGTTTCATTCATTCCTTGTCAAAATTTTCCTTATTTCTAACTAATTGCTTGATAAAATCTAGGGTGAAGTTGGCAAATTTTAAACGTTAAAAACTTTCTTATTTCAAATGGAATGCTATGTATATTTTTGCATTATCAAATTTGCTATCAAATTACCTTTCGATTTGTATAACCATTCCCTATACCTAAAGTTAATAATAACAAAGATATTTCACAATTTTGTAATAATTTATATATCAATACACCGGAGAAATTGTCTGGGGAGTTATTTTGACGCATCCATGGATACCAATAACAAAAATTATTCAAAATCTAATTTTGTCACATTTTCTAGTATTTGTTCAGTTAATAAAATGGATTTTACGCGACAAGAAATGATAAATATGGTTTACTGTATTGGAGATGCGGATCGAAATATTCTGCTAGCTAGTAGAATTTATCATCAAAAATATTCTTATTCTGATTCAACTACGTTTTGTGATTCTGTTATTGAAAAGCATTCATTTCTTTCTGTATAATGTTGAAATGTAATATTTAGAGTAACTGTTGGATACATGTGAATATACTCCTATTGACCAAAATGATAATGTCAAACTTGACATTGCAAATTGACATCAAACTACTACAAACATATGTTGTTTATAAACAACAATAATTATTGAATGTTAACGTCTAAGAATTACTATTTTTTCAATATCTTTTGGGATATCAGCATTAGGTGCTACAAACCTAATGAACAGAAAAGATGACACAATTAAATTTTAATCAATTTTTGTAAATGGTATATATGGATACGTCAAAATAACTCGCTATACGATTTCGCAGGTGTATTTTTATATAAATTATTACAAAATTGTGAAATATCTTTGCTATTATTAACTTTAGGTATAGGGAATGTTTATACAAATCGAAAGGTAATTTAATAGCAAATTTAATAGTGCAAAAATATACATAGCATTTCATTTGAAATAAGATAGTTATTAACGTTTAAAATTTGCCAACTTCACCCTAGATTTTTTCATGTAATTAGTTAGAAATATGAAAAATTTTGATAAGGAATAAATAAAAGACGCAACTGTCAAAATGTTACGAAAAAAATTAATAACTCGAAAACTGTTCATATTAGGTATAAAGAGTGCTATGATAATTTTATTATAAATTACATAAGAAATTCGAAAATCAAAAGATATACAGGGTATTGCATTTGAAATAACAAAGTTGATATTATTTCCGGCAAAACCGGAAGTGCAATTTTCTTCAAAATAATTTTTAAAAATAGACATAGTAGGATCATATTTGCCCTGAAAATTTCATATCGATATCTTCAATGACAAAAAGATTATGGACCGATTACGTAGCTCTGGGTCACCCTATATATATATATATATATATAGATATATATATATATATATATATATATATATTAGTTATTTATGTACCAAGTGCGTTATATATATCTATATGCCCTGAGGGAAACATTCGGCTCGAGGGCCTCTGGCCCGCGGGATGAATGTTGCCCGATGGGCATAAGGATCTAGTAACGCACGCGGTGCATACAAGATTTTATTTTTCACGAAAAAATTATTATATTATGATGAAAAAGCGATTTTAAAATCGTTTCATTGCTCCTATCCATTTTCCTTCTCATAGTAGGCATGTCATTTGTTGATAGTTTGACGTTTTTGAATATTTTTGTCATCAAATTTAGTGAATGTCATTCCTGCTTTCTTTGTGTAGTCTTATAGAAATAATGAAAATGGAAATGAATTTACCCAAGAATATCATAGAAAATGCAGCCAAAGCTGCGAATAATTCATTGCCGAAGAAATCCAGTGTCTTATACGACAAGGATTATGAAGTATTTAATCAATGAAATTTGCTTCATTTCTCCTAGTACAATAAGCAGGCGTTTTTGATCCATTATGCCCGCAAATGCGGGCATAATGGCCTAGGGCATAATGTGTGTATTTATAGCAACCGTATCCAAGGTGAAATAAACATATAATATACAAGTGAAAAATAAATATATATATATATATATATATATATATATATATATATATATATATGAGATTATTCAATGGAATTCTTCTAAAACAATTTATTTATTCTAAAAAAAATATACATATATATAAACAATCTCAATCTAAATAATATAACTAAAAAATACATTCAAACTCAGCTAAAGAGAAAAATCAATTTAATGTCATAAATCCATTAAACATCCCATCCAAAACTTATTTCAGATAAAATAAAATCTCAACAAATGATAATTATGTGTTTACCCAGCAAACATTAGAAATTAATTATAAATTGTTCTAGATAAGCCTCCATAGAATTTAATATAGAAATACCTAATTTACATACTTGAAAATATGATTTCTAAAAAAAGGATATACGGAACTATTATCCTTTTTTTACATATATATATATATATATATATATATATATATATAATATATAATTATATATATATATATATATATATATATATATATATATATATAATATATATATATATATATATATATATATATATATATATTCGAATTGTTGTTGCCTGTGATTTATTTTTAATCTCTTGATAATTCATTAGGCAAATAACAGGCTGGTTGAATCTTAAAAAAAACTCGATTTAATTAATTAAGTTGACGTTTCACGGTATGACATTCATAGTTATTCAAAAACTTTTTGAAAAAAATTGAAAAATTCTTTGACATTTATTGACTTGAAAAAATTGAATAAGATAAGATTGATCTGTCTTGTTAAAAAAATTCTTTCAGTCTAATATTAACATTCAAAATTGTTATTATTAGAAGCAAGGGAACTACAGAAACCTTTTACCTATGTAATGTTCGAAAATAATAATAATAGGGTACTATTTATTTAACAGAAAGAAATTAGTCACGGGAAAATATCAAAAAAGTAGAGTAGAATTATCGGTATAGAACGTTTATATGGAAGCAGCCGTTGACACGTGTTTCGGACTCTTTGGTCCTCATCAGAACGGCGTAGCTAAGTATTGGATTGAAAATTTGGAGATGAAAATAGTTTAATAAATAAAATCCTCTGTTATGGAAGAAAATCACTTATTTGTGGTTTATTGTTTGAACTCTCCGGTATGGGAGATTTGGTCAAACTTTGCCACGGAGGCGATTAATTCCATCCGAGAGATCTCAGAAAGAGTAAATTAATATTAAAAAAGAAAATTAGTTTTGGGAAAATATTAAACAAGTACGGAACTATACCGATTATTTTTGCTTTACTTGTTTAATATTTTCCCAAAACTAATTTTCTTTTTTAATATTAATTTACTCTTTCTGTTTGAACCGTGTTTCGGAGGACACGTTAAGCCGTCGGTCCCCCTGGGTTAGTACGCCTCGGTACTAATTACCTAAAACAGGGTTAAAGAGGCAACTGGCGCCGGAATACCGCACATAATGTGTAGGCTCCCCGGCAATAATGCCATACGCTTATTATTATTCTATCGGGAATCGAAGCTGGGACTTCTAGGCTAAGACATAACCGTAAACCCGTGGCTACGATGTCAATGAAAAATTTATTCATCTTATTTGGAAATTAATCAGAAGCTTCCACTCCTCTAGTGCCCAAGGGCCTACACACCTCTAAATCCGTTACTGTCCCGAACTGTCCACTACAGACGCCATATTGGACGCCATCGCTGGCGTCCTTTGTTCGCCCGGCCGCCTTTGTGGTGCATGTCATGTCATCATAATTTCACGTCGGAAATTCGCCCTCGGGCTATCTTCCAGAACCCCCACGATCACAATATTATTCCCGCTGCTCTAGTCACTATCCTGTTTATCCCGGATTTTGTCATGTTGCCTGGTGCATTGTTAGGTGGAGTACAAAGGAAATTGTGTTTTCGAAACAAAGTGTTCTCTTGCTGTTTGATGTTGGAGGGTGTTCTGTTTCCGACATAGAATATAAGAAACGAAAAGGAATTTTTTCTGTGGTTTAGTTAATCAATACATCCCTCTGGTTAGGAGCTTTTCAATAAAAAAATTAGAAGTGAGTGGTCGGCAAGGAAATAGAAAAGGCCTATGAATATTAATAAGTGCACGCTTACGTGTTCTGGAAGTCGTTCTTGTCAAGCGAATGTCTGTGTACCTACTTAAAACAGAACAGAAGCATTTCGATAATAGACATTAAAAAAATGCTATTTATTTTGTCATAAATAGCATTTTTTCAATGTGTATGATCGAAATGCTTCTCACTGATAAGTATGTATATATATATATACTCGTATATATATATATATTATATATATATATATATATATATAATAATATATATATATATATAATATATATATATATATATATATATATATATATATATTTATATATATATATATGTATACATATATATCAGGGGCGGCTAGTCAAAGGAGGCTAAGGAGGCTAAGCCCCCTCAATAATATTCCGTGTATCACTAATATATTATATTGAATAGTCAGCATTCAGCATATTCATATTAATCAAAACCATATTATTTTATGCACCTACCTTCCTTTCAACCTACATCATATAATATAATTTATTAATTAAGATAGAAGGTATTTACATTTACTGCATTTCATTCATTTCAAGATTTGTGGCAACGCTGCGAAGGCTTAGAAAGGTATACGCCTGCCATTCATTATGCCAGCCACAGAAAAGCAAACAACGGTGCAAATGCTCCGAATGAATACTTCATTGCAATAGAAAAGTAAAACACATGTAAATGGCAACACGGATAGGAACCCAGTCTCATACAATGTCGACCAATCACAACTATAGAATTTCGCGTGACATCGAGTGAATTCGTTGGAAAGCATTAATTGAATCGTAGTATGATCGTAGTTACTAATGGCAGCGTGTTTACTTATATTGCTCGCGTATTGTTTTAAAATGAGGTTGATTACTGAAGTTAATTTTAAAAATTTCAATGGTGACTTAGTGGAATATTTGTTATCCCATAACTTTAGTGCACTAAGTTATGAGAATAAAGTTTTGATAAACCCCCCCACCCCCCCCCCCCCCCACCCCCCCCCCCCCCCACCCCCCCCCCCCCCCACCCCCCCCCCCCCCCACCCCCCCCCCCCCCCACCCCCCCCCCCCATTTGAGTTAACATCAATTTTATTCAATTGAAATGTTCACATGATTTGATATCATCATCAACATTCAATTCCTTTTTTTTCTTTTGTAGCATACTAATGTTTAATCCTCTAAATCTCAGTTTGTAGGGAAGTGGAGGTGAGTAGATCTCGGTGTTGTTGGGTGAGGACATCTGTCGAAATAAAATTCTCTACACCAAAATGGGCCGCAATAAGATAAAGAAAACCATGTAAAAATTTTCAACTCTCTAACTTAATCTAGAGGAGAGTTTAGTATACAAAAATTCCAATTTTTTTTAGCTTCATCCATACACGCCCCAAAAAGTCCTTGAAGGCTTTTGTTCGGATAGGTTGTTCATATTTAACTTCCTTCAAATTTTGAGAGTTTGGTCCTACCACCCAGATGCCAAATTTCAGGTCATTTAACATGATGAGGGCCCATAGCGACTCCAAAATATTCTTTGAAAATAA
>JARQZK010002999.1:65000-269211 GCA_030704885.1 Cynegetis impunctata
TAAGGTCTAAAAAGACCAACTCAAAGTTTTTAACATTCTCCGAACTTATGCTACATAAAGATACGACTTTGAATGTTTCTACAAGTATATAATTCTACAAGTGTTTCATATGTATTTTCAATGTTCTTGTGAAATACAATATGATACGTTTCAAATAAGAAGGGTTAGAGATATATTAGACTAACACACATTATAGGGTTCAATTGTTCCTAAGTAAGCAATTAGAGCTGAAACGTTAAAACAACTTGCTTTTCGGAATGAACCACTTTCAGGATTAAAGAAACTTCGACGTATCGGCTTCTTTTTGGAAACCATCTTGAGGAGTTAGAAAACTTGTAAAACGTAGGAAATTATTAGGTTAGATATTCTCAACCTATTCACTCAGCCAATCAATTATCTTCCACTAGCAATTGGTGTGATAACAGAGTGAGAGCACGAAATCGAATTGTATCTAACACTTCCTAATTCGGAAATAATCGTTGACCCTGAGGAACAGAAAAACTAAGGCTGTAAGTAGCAGAAGCTATTCAATTCGAACTCTAGGCAGATTGAGACAACGATTTATCATTAGACCTTTATCCTGAAGTTGCTTCGCAATAGACGCCAAAATTTGGAAATGCTCACATTATTCCGACAGTGGAAACGGCCTTTTTTCGAGTTTCAAATTAGAATTCAATGAATCCATACGGTTGTCGGTAACGGTAAAATTTTCCTGATGGAAGTTAGGTACATTTTCCCAAATATTCATATCATTCTGAACCGTTTCTGTCAACCAGAGTCCCTCATGGGTGGGAGGCCACTCTCCCACGCTTTCGGCGTCAGCTCCATCTCCCAAGTTGACGCTGAAAGAGGGAAAATGGAGAACTGAAGAATATTAAGTGCCTCGGGAGGGTGTGCTCGCGCCAGGATGTAATACGTAATCAGACACAGAGAGCGTGGAGTCAACAACGTTGAACACACAAACTAACGACCGTTTCCTGCAACCCCGACGGATAAGGCGCAATGAATCCAGTGGCGTTCGTCATTTGACTCCATTAGAGTGAAGTTTTTAGTCGTATTTTTATGCGTTTTAGACTTTATAGACAACGATTTTCCAATTTTTTTAGATATCTGATATATATATATATATATATATATATATATATATATATATATATATATATATATATATATATATATATATATATATATATATATATATATATATATTTATATATATATATCCAAATTTATGACATGCATGAGAACTTAGCTCTAGTATCGTGAAAGAGGTTGAATGAAAATATTTTCAATGCTCAACTATTTGCGGTTTCAAAGAATTAATTATTTTATTTTTTATTTTCTAAATTAGCGCAAAGTCTCCTCATAGGGGAAGGATACTTTACACTAGGTACTGTTGTAAATACATTTTAAGTCGTAATTTCGGGGAAAAGTAGGTATACTGTGGAATTGACATTGCATCACATTATATTCGAAATTGAAGAACTTGATAGTACCCGAGATTTTCGGTAATTTTCAATTTGAAAATAGTGGATCATATGTTGCGCGATACATTTTTACAAGTGAAAAAAACCGCGAATTGCCGATGTTTTGCCACATGCACTGCCAGCACTTGATTAACACATCAGGGAGATTCGTGTTTCCACTCAGAAACGATGGTATTTAGTCAAATCTCTATACATATAAGAGCAGGTGGTTATCAATGAGCTAGTTTGAAGTCTATAGGCCCACTAATTTCTTTATTAATCGGTATGTAAATATATATATATATATATATATATATATATATATATATATATATATATATGTATGTAAATATATATATATATATATATGTATATATATATATATATATATATATATATATATATATATATATGTATGTAAATATATATATATATATATATATATATATATATATATGTATGTAAATATATATATATATATATATATATATATATATATATATATATATATATATATATATATATATATCAGAGGCGGCTATTCGAAGGCGGCTAATAATATTTCATGTATCACTTATATATTATATTGAATAGTCAGCATTCAGCTTATACATATTAATCAAAATCATATTATTTTATGCACCTACCTTCCTTTCAACCTACATTATATAATATAATATATTAATTACGATAGAAGGTATTCACATTTACTGCATTTCATTCATTTCAAGATTTGTGGCAACGCTGAAGAGGCTTAAAAAGGTATATTTTCAACGTTCATTATGCCTGCCACACAAAAGCAAACAACGGTGCGAATACTGCGAATGAATACTTCATTGCAATAGAAAAGGAAAACACATGTAAATGGCAACACCGATTGCACCTAAGTCTCACACAATGTCGACCAATCGCAACTATAAGCTTTCGGGTAAAATCGAGTGAATTCGTTGGACATGGACCGTTGTGACTTGTCGTGGACGAAAATAGTTTGTTTTGGTTTTAATTTGGCGTATTGTTTTTAAAATGAGTTCGGTTACTGAAGTTAATTTTAAAAATTTCAATGGTGACTTAGTGGAATATTTGTTATCCCATAACTTTAGTGCACTAAGTTAAAATGATAAAGTTTTAATAAAAACATTGCGACCTACCCCGGAATGAAACAATTTGGTGCAGCGTAGGAGAATCGCGGATTTAATATCAGAAATTATGAGAGACATCCTTGGCTTACCGGATCACAGGTAAAAAATAAATTATTTTATTGGCCTATTGTTTTTAGAATGAGTTCGGTTACTGAAGTTAATTTTAAAAATTTCAATGGTGACTTAGTGGAATATTTGTTATCCCATAACTCTAGTGCACTAAGTTAAAACGATGAAGTTTTAATAAAAACATTGTGACCTACCCCGGAATTAAACAATTTGGTGTAGCGTAGCAGAATCGCGGTTTTAATATTAGAAATTATGAGAGACATCTTTGGCTTGCCGGATCACAGGTAAAAATAAATTATTTTGTTGGCAGTGTTTACTTTTTACTAGGTAAAATGTCTCTGTTCGGCACTGGCATATATGCAGGAATTAAGGTAATTATCGATAATAGAACAGACTGCCCCGATTTTCTTGAAATTTCGGATTATAGCTTATTTTGGCCTGAAAAAGCCGAATATGAAGTCAGAGTTTGTCGCTGGGTCATCTTTTCTTGTCAAAAACTTGAGCTGACCTGACTTTCATAAAAGTATAAAATTCATGAAATAGATGAATTTTATATCAAAAAGACAATGTTCTCATTATATCTATAAAAAAATAGATGTCTATACCAAAGACTTCATTCAAATTTTTTTGTTTAGGTCTGAATGTATATTTTATTGTTTTATTTTGCTGTTATTTCATTAAGTTTTGTTTGACTTTTATGACAAGAATTTTATTTTAATGTATTTTATTTCTGGCAAGAAAAAAGTCTCACCTCCCCGTTGGTTCTTGCTGAGCAACAATTGATTAATTCCTGGAATAGGTACCTATTTAATATTTTAGGGTGCTTGTTCTACTTTGATTTTCTTTAAATTATAAGGCGGTTGACCTTGAAATCCTAAATATTTTCGCCTATTTTTTAACACCTCTTGTAGCCTCCTTAAACCAACACCTCACGAGCCACCACTGATATATATATATATATATATATATATATATATATATATATATATATATATATATATATATATATATATATATATATATATATATATATATATATATATATATATATATATATATATATATATATATATATATATATATATATATATATATATATATATATATATATATAGACATACTCTTCACTATCTAGACAATATCCGAGCTTTCGTCAACGTTTATTGATTTCTTCAGCGCTAAGATTACAGAATCAACATTAAAACAATCACGATAATAAATATTCACAAACTTGCATTATCTATGAGATTAAAAACAACTCAACATGAGCATATACATAGGTTTGTTAGAATGAATTCTCTTAGAGTTAATTCGCTAAATGGTGCGATTTTTACGGAAACAAGATCTGAAATTAAACGCGGACAAATACATAGACATGTGTCGCATGATGCACATGTGTACTGGTGGGTAAGAAAGCTAAAATCCGGAATATCATTATTCATCTCTAGACGGAAATTTTAAGTTTATCATAAATGTATAATGGTAGTCAGATTGGAAGTATCCGATTTTTCATTTAGAGCTTCTGGGTGATCGTGTCAGTATATATTATATAATCTTTATCCCACGTATTACCTTTCGGTCAGTTTGACAGAATAATCCTCCCGCTTCGCGGTCGGACTGTCAAACTGACACTCTTTGTAAATATGCAACAAGTTACCGATGTATAACCTGATTATTATGAAGTACTTATAGTATTACATCTGATTGTATGAATAAGCCAATAGAATCCGTGAATTTAAATAACTACTGCGTCTTGGTAAGTGAATATACCATTGACGAACAGTTATTGATAAAAAAAAATTATACGAAAAAAATTATCAGTTTTAATATCACAAGAGCATCGAAAATAATCGATTATACTTCCGAGTCACGAGACGTATTTAGCGAAACATGTGTGTTTTGAGAAAATACGTCGGGTGCCGAGGTCAGTATAATAGATTATTTTGGATTGCGCGAGTGGTATTCGTTACGATTATATAACGAATAAAAAATATTAATTTTTGTTGACTAACGTCAAACCATCGTCAATATGAAAACATTCACATTTTGACACGAGACGAAACACCAAAACGATTATATCACGTCGTCAAGGGTATATTCACTTAGGGTGAAGTGGGGTAATTGCGTACCTGTTTTGACGAAATTAAACTTCTTCAGCCTCTGGTGGGGAGGGGGTTATTCAGAATTTTATTTTTTTTATTTCACCTTTTAGCGGCGTTTCTCTAGATTACAAATCACCCAAAGAATTTTAAAAAACTATTATTTTCATGGTTGTATTGCTATTTTTTTAAAACCACCTCCGAAGTACACATTTGCCCCATAAGTTGGGGCAAATGTGTACGCCGCGTGGAAATCCTGTACAATTCAGTTGTTTTGCTGTTGGGGCAAATGTGTACAAAAGAGCAGTTAAGGACAAAAAATTCTGTATATGATTTTTTTATTTCCGAATTTTCCAGTGGAAGCTATACACTTTTTTTGTTGCCCACCTTCTGTCCTCTCTTAATTGGCACAGTTTACAAAGGTGAAAACAAAGTACAAAGCATAGGAGTAAAAGGTAAAAAACGTCTTTAATAGCAAAATTGGAAAGAACATGTCAAAATTTGTATCTTGGAAGGTAAAAAAAAAGGAATTATAGTGGCAAGTCCTGGCCAAAATGAGAATAGAAAATTTGAGTGAGACCTCCAGCAACTCTGCTAGCCCATGTTGTAGGAGGAAAATTTAACTGGGAATATCAAAACACCTCTTCTTCCCACAGATGGCTCTGGAAGCTTGGTGACAATAGCATGGCCATCGATTTCGCTAATATCTTCAGAGTGAGGGTAAACGAAAGCGTTTTCTCCGTTTTCTTCACAAATTGCACAATGGGAGTTAGCCCTTCGAATTGATTAATCTTACCAATGTGGTGTTTGATTGTTTTTTTGGTAGCAAAGCTCACCAAAACCCAGTTTCCTATTTCAACTTCCTTGTCGTTATCTTCATTGAAATCATCAGGTAGGGTAGCGAACCATTCTTCGGGATCACTAGGCAGGTAGTTTTCGCTCCGAAGACTGATGTCACTAATTCTACTCATTTCATCATCCGAGGTTTCAGGAGATGGGGCTTTCTTTTTCTGTTTTTTATTTTGATTTTTCTCTGCTGTTTGCCTCTTTTTCTTTTCCTTCTTCTTCTCCTCTGCTTCTGTAGCAGCCTCAGCTTCTTCTCGGATTCTTTTCAATGTTTCTTCAGTTGTGACCACTTCAGCCCCGTTTGCTACCTTTTTTTTGTAGAGGTTTCTTTTGGCGCCTGTTTCACACAATCGAGAAGAATATCTTCAAAACTCATAGAAGCTAACGATGAATTTTCCACTGAAGTATGTAGGATGGTAGGTCCTGACTGTGGCACAGGTTGCCAAGTGACGAGTTTTTCTTCTTCAGCTGCTGGAATCGCAGTCGTTCTACCTCGAACTCAACCTTTTTCCTTACCTCTAGTACCGTTAAGCCTTGAATACAACGTCATCCTAGGAATGCCATAAAGCTGATGTGCTCTGTGGGCAGTCATAGTACCTCGACGAATGTCTTCAAGTACTTGGTCCAGTAACTCAGTGCTGTACTTCTTAGGAATGTTCTTTGCAACATATTTTCGAGGCATCTTCTTCCTGAAAATAAACAGAATCAATTAATTTATTGTGTGGAGGTCAATCAAACATTTGGAAACAAAAATATAAGCCCTAATAAGATTGTAAAAGTCTAATAAGGAGTCGGTGAATGTGTATTCTATGTAAATTTTGCTTGGGGTAAATGTGTACTGTAGTACACATTTGCCCCAGGCAAAAATACACATTTACCCCGTCACTGAAAACAAACCGGGGTAAATGTATACCCCAACATTATGTACAGGTAAACATTAATTTAACTAATCTGCAGCCATTACTGAAGAAAACAACTTACCTTCAAGTGATTTATACAAGAACTAATCAAATTTAGCTGAAAATGGTGATCCTGCAGCACTGTAAACAGAAGTCCACGAAATGTGATTCATAACGGAAAAAAACACCTGACGAAATGAAGGCAGATTGATAAAGCCTTATTATCTGGACATAGGTGCTGCCATCTGAGAAGTGATCACTGAACTACAGGCTTCCAAATGGCGCCACTAGATAGCAGCTAGCTTCAGTTTTTCCTCCTTTTTTCAAATGAGTACACATTTGCCCCAAGTACGCAATTGCCCCACTTCACCCTATCAATACGCAGTAATTATGCAAAATTCACGGATTCTATTGACTTATTCATACATGAGTTATGTAATCAGTAGAATAATTATTCAAGCATAAATTACGCCTCTATTCAGTACTACAACCAAAATAAATGTAGAGTAGAGATTTCCATTTTCCCAAAATGGAAAAGCACACCGTTTTTAAACATCAACTTCTGGGTACCTATTCTCTCCTGCAAAATACATGAAACTACAGAAATGAAAGCGTCAATGCAATATCTGAAAAGAACAAAAAAGTTCACAACTGAGTACAAGATTCATTCAACTCACTAAATACTTATAAAATTGTACAATATAAATTAATTTTGTGTCAGAAAGCTACCTGCTGGAAGAAATTATCAAAAATTCAATTCTTCTTTCGTTATCCTCGCAGAAAGTCAGAGACATTCGTGTAATAAAAGAGAATATGAGGCATTATTTTGTCCGAAAGATCCTCCATAATAAGGGATGAAAGAATATAGTAGAGAACACTGACGAACAAAAAGATGCGAGTACGTACTTCGCGTTCCTCCTGCATAGAAGCAGAAGCCTGAAGTGCTATCTGCCGCATTGTTCAGAGACAAAGGGCCTAGGAGATTAGAGTGGACCCATTCTATTTTACGATTGTTGATTGAAATACTTGAAACGATTCTGAATTGCTTGAAACGATCAAAGATACTAGCAGATATTCCTTTTTTAAGGTATAGTTTCGAAAGAATCAATTGACAATAATTATAGCTATGACGTTTGTCGTTATGTATGAGAATCAACAAAATACATATAATCCGTTTCTGTAGAGGATAAATTGGGCCTTGTCCAAGATCTTGCAGAATATAGGGGACAGCAAGGCAATATGACATACTATCTTTCGAAAATAAATTGCAACTGAAAAAACAGGTATTATAAATTTTTATTTTTCACTTGTATATTATATGTTTATTTCACTTTGGATACGGTTGCTATAAACACACTCATTATGCCCTAGGCCATAACGCCCGCATTTACGGTCGTTATGGATCATAATGCCCGCTAATTGTAAGAGGGGAAATGAAGCAACTTTCATTGATTAAATACTTCATAATTCTTATCGTATACGACTCTGGATTTCTCCGGCAATTAATTATTCGCAGCTTTGGCTGCATTTTCTATGATATTCTTGGGTAAATTCATTTTCATTTTCATTATTTCTATAAGACTACACAAAGAAAGCAGCAACGACATTCACTAAATATGATGACAAAAAAATGAAGGACACCCTACTGCGTAGCACTAGGAATGATAAAACCCCTCGGCGCATGTGCATGTCGTCAATATTTTTTGAATGTACCTATTATATAAATTAAATAACAATGAAAGTCGATATTACGAATGAAATGAAGGAAAATTGCAATAAATGTATTAATAAGTCGATATTACGAATAAAATCCGTGAAAATTTAGCAAAAAAATTCAGTGTTTGACTGTCGAATTTGAATATCCTATCCCGGCCCATTTTGCTGCAAATTATGAATCAAATTGATAAGATATCTCTATGGATGGGAAGCAGACACAGACGCAGAATCAAGCTTAAGCTATCAACGTCGCTTGGTTACCGTGGCACACAGAGCACTTCGACGCATGTTTTGTAGGACTTTGTACATATCGACCTTGGCGCATGCGCATGTCGTAATGCCTTCTCTAAAAAACGCTATAATTTTTTATTCTTCGTTGGTAAAAATTGGGCATTCAAATTCCCTAATGGAATCATATGTGTTTTATCGATATCCGTTGGAATTTTTAAAATCGGGCCAGTTACCAACTTTTTGTCGTGAGACTATAACCCCTTTAGCTTCGCCTCGGGATAAATATTCACAAACGTCAAAATATCAACAAATGACATGCCTACTATGAGAAGGAAAATAGATAGGAGCAATGACCCGATTTTAAAATCGCTTTTTCATTATAATAAAATAATTTGTTCGTGAAAAATAAAATCTTGTATGCAGCACGTGCGTTACTAGGTCCTTACGCCCGGAGAGAAACAATCGGCCCGAAGGCCTTTGGCCCGAGGGATGAATGTGAGAAGTGATGGGAGACATGGGAGAAGTGATAACTTATACTAATCCAAGTTGAAATAATTAATATTGAAATGTGAGGCTAAGAGCTCTTACGAGATTGTAAATAAAAAAATGAAAAAAGCCAGGAGTAACCTCTGGGATTCGAACCCAGAAATACGGCACACCAGGGTTCAGTACTTAGACCACTGGTTCGCCAACTCAGTGTAAAAATTAGACTCAAGAGTGTATATAACAGAACAGAACGTATCGTCACGCTATATATTTGAATATAAACCTACAATACCTACGTAGTCATTATTTTATGGAACAAATTTGTAAAGCTTTATCTTTTCATTATGCCATATCTGATTCCTATCGTAATCTGTTCTTTCATGCATATAACTTATACAAAATTATTTCGATGTTTCACATCTGACGTCTTCGAGTACATATAATGCATTGGCGAACTGGCGATTGACGTGGCGGAGTGGGATCAGAAAGAGAAGGGATGAGAGAACGGAAAGAAAGAGGGAGAAAGAGAAAGGTACACAATATTCGCTTGTGTTAACTAAAAGAGTGACTTTCGTCAGTCAGTCTACTTTCGTCAGTCTATTTCCGTCACACTTTTAGTCTCGCATATTTTTCAGTTTGGTCCCGCAGTGAAATCCCTATCTCCTCCAAGCCTGCCGTAAGGAACTTCGTTCTAAAAAAATACTTTACTTTTAAGAAATGCAATGTTTAGGAAAAGTTTCAACAAATTCAATTTTGCCTCGCAAGGTAAGGCAAATTGTCCGTTTAGCGAGTAACAATATAATAAAATATGTAAAGTTTAGTTGGTACCTCCTTATATTTTAACCCTTAACTATTGAATTCTATTTCAGATATTGCCAAACACCACGTTTTTGAAAAAAAAAATAACAATGAGTTAACAGCAGCCTGTATTAAGGTGTTGAAATCAAAATATTTACAATTCCTTTTGAAATCGAAATCTCCTATGTATGTGAATAAACGAAACATAAACTAAATTTTGAAAAAAAAGACATTGAAAATAGGCAAAAAAAATTGGCTGCAACACACTAGGCAAACTTTTTGTTAACATTGAAGGTAAATTGGTTGTTTGAAGAAAGTTGAATATATGTGGCATTTCCTCTCAATTTCGGAGGAAATATGTAGCAATATTTTCTGGAGAAAAGGTTTCCATCTCCAGTTTGAGGCTCCGATGCAAAGGGTACTTGAAGAATGCGCCGAATCAATTCTTTCAATACACTAGGTAAAAACAGATTCGTTTCTATGTTATCAACCATTGATCTAAAGTCTCCTAAAAATTTCTGTCTTTAGGTTTCACCCTTTTCGAAATACCAGCCATATTAATTTATATGAGTTTTGTAACACTAAACCTGACACGGAGTCCCACAGACTCCTTTTTCGATATAACTTGTCCGAGGAAAATCAGCGAAATTCAAACACATGCACACTTGTCCAAATTCAGGAAGGAACTGATAGAAACAGGCATCTTTTTCTAAAGTGGTGGAAGATAGGACGAATAGTGCGCTCAAGGAGACCCTGGGACTCCTGTCAGTAGTTAAGGGTTAATTTTTTTTTTTACATTTGAGAAATCAAACAAAATGAACATAATGATATAAAACTTTAAAAATCCTTTGCAGGATGCCCAGTGCAGCTGTTTGCAAGATCAAACACATGATGGGAATGACACAAGCCTTGGCTACCTATTCTGCCAATTTCCACAGCTTGGCTACATATGGTATCATACTTTGGGAAGCATCAGACGTGGGATAAAATATTCCTAAAGCAGAAGGGGCGGTACGAGCATTGTTTGGAGTGTCCCGGTTAACGAGCTGTAGAGAACTTTTTAGGGTGCTAGTGATTTCGACCTTGCCGTGTTGTTACATTCTGCAGTGTCTCATCTATTTTCACGAACACAAGGAAAAGTTTCTCCAACACACATCGTTTCATGAACATCTTACAAGACAACCCCACAACTATTTATCCTTTCCAAACATCGCTTGTGTGGCTCCGTAGTTCAGTGGTCACTGCGTTGGGCTACTGAACAGAAGGTCGGTGGATCGAATCCCGGCCGAACCAACGAATTTATGCGGAGCCACCTCTCGGGAGGCAATGGCAAACCACCGAGAAGTATTCTGCCTAGTAAAGCCTCTCTGTAAAGACGTTCGGAACCGTCGTAAAACTGTAGGTCTCTTCTATTCGTGTATCACTGTATCACGAATAGTTTTAAAGAGGTTGCCTACGCCCGGAACCGGGTACGGCACCGGAAGAATAAGAAACACAAAAAGCACAAAATAATCTAATAAATGAGATTGAATTTTCGCACATCACTTGGTGACACATCATAAATAACAAAGTTTAAAATTTGAAATAAAACAACACTTGGCTTTAGTTTCACTCTACAAAATAATCATGTACTGTAGGAATAGTATCTACAAGAGAGGATAGACGACATATTTCGAGGTATGAACTCATTATCGATAATGAGCTCATAACTTGAAACATGTCGATTATCCTTTCCTCCTAAATACAGTACATAATTATTTTGTAGAGTAAAACTAAAACCCAGTGTTGTTTTATTTTAAATTTCAAACTTCATGCAAAATTATTCTGATTATATCGTCATAAAATTATATATTAAACTACTTTTGAACTACAAAAATCTGAACAATGCAAAAGTTCAAGAACGCTGAAGGGATTTTCATTAAAAGGCTTTTTCTATTTTGACATATAAAGTGACACTTTTTTAAACTGATTGATATTATGAAACGTCTTACTTTTTGTAACTAGTTGCATAAAGTAAAATTTTATGCAATTGGTGACGAAAAATGTATTTCAAAATTAGTGACAAAAAGAATTATTCTATTTATTAAACTGTTATAATACAAGTTAAAAACATAAATTATAAATTAATCAATTATTATGTATATTGATAACACAATTATTGCAATTATTCAAATTAATTCCCGACGACATATTTTTTTCATTGCTCGAACTTGCTGTTATTCGAGAAGCGGCGCACATTGCATTAGATGTTTCACCAAATATTTCTTGCGCTATAAGTTTTTTATTATTCATGGAATTTTCAACATATCCCTCCGCAACAGAGGTAGATTTCCAACCTCCATGCCTCTTTAATTTTAAAATATCAGCGCCACTGTCTGCTAGGAAAGTGGCAGAGCTTCTTCTGAAGCAGTGACCAGTATATAGAACAGGATTTGAAAGACCAAGAAATTGTTCAATAACTTTTGGCAGACTGCTAAATGTGTTAATTCCCACAGGATTTCTGGTACATTTTCCATTCGCATATTTTACAAAAAATCTGTTGTGTTTAAGAACCTGGGGACGCAACTTAATATATTTTCTTAATATTTCAACAAGATTCGTATTTTCAATGTCTCCAGTGGTAATTGCAAACTGCAGTATAACTTTTGTTTTTGAAGGTGGGATATCATCACGAAAATGGCTTCCTTCGTCTATAACATTTTCAACTGGAAGAAATGTTAATTCTGCTTTTCTGCATGCTCCTGCCATTCCAATTACCATTGCAACCTTAGCCATTAAGTATTCTTTGTCATCAGCTTCCACTGAAAATTTTGCAAAATCTTCTTTAATAAAAACTTTTGACTTTTTAGCACTGTACTCGTCCGCTTATGCCTTTTAATATATGCTACCAAATTTGTATATTTTTTAATATCAATATTCCTTTTCAGATTTAGTTCAGACCTTAACATTGAGTAAACTGTCCATAATGTGGAAACTTTTAGATCTTTCTTACCCTCAAAATATGCAAGTAAAGCTTTCTCATTTACATGTTCAATTTTCTTCTCATCACACCACGTAACAAATTTTTCGTAATCCAAATCATAAACTGCCTTTGACTTTTTGGGAATTACTGATAATAGAGCATTACCTGCTGCCTCTTCAATATCGCTTGGTAGCTCTTCAGAACTTGAATGACTCATTTTTTTAAAATAAAACTAAAAATATATCAATCTCGCTAAAAACCTTCCGTCTAGACTTTTTTACAAAATGTCAAACTGACAACTAACATGAAGTAACAGCAACAAACTAAATTTATGTTTTCCAAATTTTTATCAATTATATTAAATTTTATTTTTTATTACTTTCTTCAAAATTAGAAAAAATCTTGTATGCAATACGTTACGAAATGAAATTTTGTGTAACTTGTGAGTTTTTGCTAAACTCACTCCGTTCGTTCCGCAAAAATTTCACGCGTTACACAAAATTAGGCATTTCGTAACTGATGGCATAAATAGCTATTTTGTCACTTCACTTTTGAGCGCCAGTTACAACTGAATTTGATGAATCTGATTTCCATGTGTATTCAAATATGGTTATTTGTAATGTTTATGAGATTGTACAATCTATTATTTAGATTGAGTTGAGTTTTGATTGTGTTGACTTACTAATTATTAATAGTGAATATATTTCTATTTCTGTTTTATATTTTATGAGTGCCTGTGTACCATATTTCATGGAGTTGTTTATGAGATAGGTTGATAAAATTGTTGATGCTTTGCTCCAACAACCTAAAAGCTTACTACAACCAAGGCAATATTTTTATATACTAACAATTTTCATAAAATATTTGTGAAAGTATCTCTACATAAAATTTGTATACCGAGTAGGATTATAATAGTAAACATTATATAAAGTTCCCTTGACGACATACTTTCCATTATCCATACAGTTAAATGAGTTCCCTCCCTAATGGCAGCATCCTTCGTGAATGTGAAGTATATATGAATACCCTAAAGGCCACCCCATCTCGCAATAGAAAAATTGCAATAATAAGATAGAGCAGCAACGCGATATGCACCTAGAGATACATTTTAATCTAACATAAAAGTGCAATTTCCATCAGGGGGATGAGAACATCTATTTTGATTTCCTCTTTCCCTCCGAGCCGCAGTTTCACGTGTTTCATCACCGAAGGATGCTCACCCGTTTTTACGCGAAGACAGTGGCGTGCGAAAATATTTTCAATATCTTTTATACAATTATTTACTTGTAGATAAACTTTTAATTTTTTTTAAACTTAATTACACAGATGTTTCCATAAACTAGGTTTTTATAATTAATAAATAAATAAATAAAACCGATAGTTCGTGAAAATTTCTGAACATCCTAATAAATTGAATAATTATTGAATGATCACTGATTACATTAAATAAGCATGCAATATTGTCAAAAACTGAAAAACACGGAGGGTATAAAGAGATATTGAATATCTATAAGTATATCAAAAAAATCTGTTAATTAGTGATGCCGCCGAGACGAGAGATTCTCGTTTCTCGTCTCGTCTCGTCTCGTCTCGTCTCGTCTCGTCTCGTATCGACGAGGCGAGAGAGATATTTTCTCTCGAGAAAAATTTCGATCTCTCGAGCAAGCATTTTTTACAATTTTACAAATTAAACAGTTACGCCGTTATTTATATCATGTTTTCTATAGTTTTTATCAAAGTATGCAAAAATCGTGATAAATATTTAGATAGGTATATCTCTCGTAATATCCTTTAAAAATAAGCAGCGTAAATTGAAGACCTTAGAACAACAACGATACATGCCACAAAACTGAAATTTTGATAAAATTCACTTTGAAATTTTCAACTAAATCCTGAAATACTGTGAGAAACAATACGAATATCATATCTTTCATTTTCAAAATTTCATACCCTTGCTCAAAGAATTTTGGAGAATATATTAAATTTTTCTTTTTCTTAGCCGAAAAAAAAATATTTACAAAAAAAATGTGGCATGTCCCTTTTTAAATTAAAACATATTCAAAAATATTTAATCCTGAACGTACTGTTTGTGTTAAATTTTGGTATAAAAAAACTAATTTTCACCTTCAATGTCACTTAAGTTATCCAAATGTTCTATCTCATCTTCATTATCTATAGGTTCAACAACGCCAATGTCTCTATAATATTGTTGATAAATCGGCGGTATGTACTTCAGAAGTGCTGAAAGATTAGAAATTTTTTCGGGATTTAATGGAATAGGAGCAATGTATTTGATTTCAAATCTCTTATTGCTAGGTTCATTGATATTCCCACTCTTTTTTCACCAAAATTAATTTATTTGAATTCTTTATTCCAAAGGTGTTTTGCAAACATTACATTTGGACTATCTTGAATAAATTTAAATGCGCAGATTTTGCTGAACTTAAGGTTCTTCAAAACAACTTTTTCATAATAAAATGAAATGGTGAAAAATATTTTTTTGTTGATCATTTTTTTCATTTCGATATCATGCTATTTGTAAATTTTTTAATGCATAAAGGGTTTAAGCCACAATTTAATTTATATTATTATCCTTGAAATTAATATACAACAAGAACGTTATATATACATATATTGAAGTATTATGAAACAAGTAACAAGAAAATGTTAAATTCCAGAATTAATAAAATATAATAACATCGTTATTGACAATTTTTGAAAGAAAAATTTAAGCCATAATACTTTTACTTAAAAAAGGGATAAACCACATATTTTGATAACTTAACTACCTATCAGTATCTGAAGATATTTCAGTCTCACTATTACCATCAATATAATCCTCATCCTTAACGCTGTTTTCAGACCCAAAATCTGAGACATTATCAATTTCTGCAACTTCAAATTCATCCCTATTTTGTCCATCCGTTCTACTACCTGACGCAGCCATGGTAGAAATAACGTGGCTTGTACCGTTTCTACACTTATAAAGTTGGATGGTATTCACCATCAGCTGCTAACTTTTTATCAGGCCGCTAAATGCGTAAAGGCGACTACACATATAGCTGTCTACTTGACAAGTATGCTTCTTCAAGCTTGTTGTACAATATTATAAATGAAGGTGTGTATGGTAAACCTCGCAAAGACTTCTGCTGTATTTTACCATACATACATTCATGTATAATTGTACAAAAAGCTTGTATCAGCATACTTGTCAAGTAGACAGCTAGTTGCGTAGCCGCCTTTACGCACTCATCAGAGCCTATCAAAAAGTTAGCGGCAGATGGTGAATACGGCTGTAAAACTTATAGCTTTTTTCTGCTGACTGGTAAAACAGAAAAATAATGAAACATTGCATTTTTGAGTAAGTAGAAAAAACAAACCGTATATTATTTACACTTGGATTTTACGTAAATTTCAAGACATAAAATATAGAAATTTTTTTATGTTGGAAAGGTAGAAAATTATATACATTCCTCAGGAGAAAAGTTCATTTCAGTGTCGTACCCATAAAAAGGTTTGGAGGGAGAGAGCAAGCCCTAATAAAATACATAGGACTTTAATATATTTTTTCAAAGGGTCGAGACGAGACGAGACGAGAGAGAGGTTCTCTCGAGCGAGAGAAACAGATTCTCGTCGAGACGAGAGTCACATTTTCTCTCGTCTAACGAGACGAGACGAGAGAGAGCCTTCTCTCGTCTCGTCTCGTCGAGAGGCAACACTACTGTTAATTCATTACATCGTTAAAAATTCGTTGCCTGTTCATTTTCAAAGATTTTCAGGAAATAATTTTCGAGTCATTATTCTTGATCTCTTCATGAAAAGAGTTGCATAATTAGTATATTGTGTATCACGTGTGTGAAGTAGACTTCCTTACACAAGCGTGGAGTTTGCGAAACGAGCGAAGCGAGTGTAAAAAAGTCTTCACCCAAGTGTTGCACACTATACTTTTTCTACGACCATAAGAATGAGCAAATTTCAAAGAAAAAAATCGATTGAAATAAATTATTTAATTTTATGAGTTTGACGTGTTTAAACGTCATAAAAAATTATTTCTCAAGCACAGCTATCTGTGAATTTTATATCTGTGCGTAAAAGTGTATTATTAGGGTTCCGTACCCAAAGGTTATAAAAACGGAATCCTATTACTAAGACTTCGCTGTCTGTCCGTCTGTCTGACACCATGCTGTATCTCAAGAACCGCAATTGCTAGACAGTTGAAATTTTCACAAATTATGTATTTCTGTTGCTGCTATAACAACAAATACTAGAAACAAAATAAAATAAATATTTAAAGGAGCTCCCCTTACTTGGATTTTTACTTAATAATAAATAATAATATTAAAATAAAATAAATATTCAAGGGGGGCATAGCCAATGGTCCGGAACCCTTCGTGCGCAAGTCTGACTGGCACTAAGCCGGTTTCACTTATGGCAGCTAAAAGTAAATAAAATCCCATAAGAATAACTTTGCACTTTACGCATCGGTATTAAAACGTGAACTTCGCACATTTTTATCGATTTTCAAATTTACATTTCAGAAATAGGAGTAAAAAACGATTTTTTTATAATAAAAACTACGCTAATATTCAGAAATTCCATTTCGAAGTTTTTATATACCTGATTTTAATTGTTTCGGTCTTGTTGATTCATTATTTTCGATATATTTTCCTGAATTCATTAATATTTTATAGAGGTAACGATAATGAATATCATATTTTGTAATAAGTAAGATTTTTATTATTATTTATAGTGGTTCGAAAATAAATATTTGATTAATTAAAATTTGTTTTATTTTACCGAAAATTCCAACAGTTTCTCAGAACGAAGTTTCACGTTACACTTCAGACACTTGGTGAATAAAAACTAGACCTAAAATTTGTTTACCAAAAACGTTATTTTAGCGTAACAAAGGCGATGCTTTTGGTAGCAGTAACAGTAACATTTACCGGTCTGCTGTATTCGTATATTCGTATCAATATGTGTCTTGAAAGAAGATGCTTTCATCGCAGGCGGCATGATCAGTTTTGAAAGACCGATAAATTCAATAATTAATCAAATTTAAGTATAGAATTATTATTGAAAATTTCATATTCGAGTGAAAAAGGTTATTCGTTATAGATTAAGTATAATTTTGAAGTGGAGATTTGAAAATATATATATATATATATATGTATATATATAAGTATATATATATATATATATATATATATATATATATATATATATATATGTAAAACAGTTCTGAGAAACTAATTTCACGACGAAATATTAACTGTTTAAGTCAGTTTTCGGACTAGAATGTCCTGTTATTGCTAAAGAATTACAAATGAATAATATATAATATATATAAATATATATATAATAATATATATATATATATATATATATATATATATATATATTATATATTATTCATTTGTAATTCTTTAGCAATAACAGGACATTCTAGTCCGAAAACTGACTTAAACAGTTAATATTTCGTCGTAAAATTAGTTTCTCAGAACTTTTTAAAGATTAAAATTAATTCGGGGTTGATAAATTTTTAAAAAAATTGAAAAGTCAAGAAAACAGACGGGCAAAAATAGGCATTTGCAGGAAATCTTAAACAATTCAACTTTGGCGAAAGAGGATCAACGGTAACACAAACATTAACTTGGTTTGCTTTGCTTACAACACGTCAAACGTACCGAAACGAAACAATAGATTGACGGAAGAAATTTTGACAAGTGAGTAGCGCGAGGTATAATTCCTCCACTCGCTTCTGAGCGAGTACCAAAACGTATTCATTATTTGTGGGAATCCCCGAATATGTGTTTAGTTTTCCAGCATAGACAATGTGTGGGTTGCCAATGTGTGAAAAAAAAATAACTACTGCCGACGTAATCACCATCTCGACCTCCTCCCCCTCCCCCCATGTCATCAAAAATAAACAAAGCGAAGACCCCCCGCCACCCTATAGTGCTTACATGATACTTGAATGGCCCCTTTCAGTTCTGAAAAAAATTATGTTGTGGATGTGATTGATAGCTGGTTTGTATGTTCTGAAGATATGAATAGAGAAAGAGGTCTTTAGTTGAGTGGATGTTATCGAAGAATTTTGGTTGCTAGTGCTTGCGTTGGTAAGATTGATTGTTGTGTTTTGATTCGCATGTTGTTTAATGGAAAAATCAGATTTATATACATTGAACTTACATGTTTTGTATACGTTTTATCATTTATGGCCTTAGTTAAATTTTTTCGAATAAGACAACATTTCTAAAATTTCTCGGCATTTTCTATCCTTTTCTATTACCAAAGTTTTGGTACAATTAAAGTTGAAATTATGATTCTAATTATTTGTTTGTTTAATTACTTGCTGTAGTTTGTGTTTTTGAATATTTGTGTGCTTTTGATGTTTCCTCTAAATTTGGGGAAGTTTCTACGATATATGATTTATCATAATATTTGCAAGCTGTACATACCATAAACTAGATAAAATTTTCTCAAATGTTTTTCACATTTTAAACCTAGAATACTAATAAGATTTTTACACACGTTAATAATAATGTGTCGTAAAATTTACGACTTTTTTAGAAAAAATGCATATCAGACGTAAATATTTATTTAAAAAATTATAAAAATTAACATAAATTCTTTGGACTTTTAGCAACACATTTCATTTATAAGTTTGTAAAACATTACATTTCTTGTTAACATGTAGTACAGCATGTCCCACGATGTTCTCCACAAATTGGGTGTTTGCATTGGGGGCAGTACATAGCGGTCATACGCCGCAGTCTACTGGGACAGTAAAAACAAATTGTGCGTTTCCTCTCTGGAGGAGCAGTATTCTCGGGTTGAGGGTTAATTTTGAGAATATCGCAAATCGTTTGGCGGAGATTACGGCGCAAATTCTTGGTACCTAGTCTTTGTTCCATGCATGGCCTGGCAAGCTCATTACTCAAGGTTATCATAAATTGATAACGTCGCATTGGTTTTTCGCGATTTTTTATTTTATTGCTGCAGTATAGGACATATGAATTGATACTGGCAGCATTAACCATTCCATAAAAAACACACAACGGCCACCTCCTAGTTTTCCTACTACAACTCATATTGGAGCATAATTGGTCAAACGTGTCTACTCCCGATTTTGTTTCGTTGTAATTCAAAATGATTGCTGGTTTACCTTTGTCTTCCGAAACCTCAGCTCCCTCATGTAGTGTTAATAGTAATAATACTAATTTGTTTTTCTTGGGCACGTAAGAGACTAAAGTTTTGTTTTCATCGAAACAAAACATTGATGTTTGAGGCTCCCTACCTTTTAATTGCAACAACTCGGGAGGGATTTCTCTTTTTTTTTACGCAATGTGCCAATAATAGTCAATTTGTACTCATCGCCTAATAGTTCGTCTGCTAATCCAACAGACTTAAACCAGTTATCCATGGTAATGTTTCTGTTACTACCATGAACTGATTTAGTCAACTCCTTTACATAAAAACTTGCTAGTGGCAACCCACCGGTCTGTGTCGATTTTCCCAAATAAGGACTGGCATCTATCATATATTTAGACGAAGAATCACACAGCATTACAATTTTGATTCCATATTTGGATGGTTTATTTGGAATATACATTCGAAATGGACATCTTCCACGAAAACCCAGAAGCTGTTCATCAATTGTAAGGTATGATGAAGGAGTATACGATGCTTTACATATTTCAATAAATGCATTCCATATTTCACGAGTGGGTGCGAAAGAATCATTTTTGACCCTTTCCCGTCTCGTTGACTTGTCAAATCGAAGGCAGTTTACCAAAAAGATAAAACGGTCACAGGACATACAAGCTTTATAAAATGCACCAGAGATTGTCGAGTCAAACATTTGTTTTGCATTCAAATGATTGTCCTTTTTTACAGCAGACAATATCAAAATTGCAAACATGGCTAATAGTTCCTCTTTAGACAAGGCAGACACAGTCGATAATTGGTCAGCATAATTTTCAGATTTCCTTGCAATTTCTTCATTCGTATGACGGATAATTGTATCCAGAATGTCATCAGTAAAGAAGTGCAGGAAATATTCAGCATTAGTGGAATATGTTCCAGCTTTTCCTCTGCTTCCGGCCATAAAATGAATAATATTTCGACTGGCAGTTCTCCTTGACCTAACGGGCATTTCGGCAGACCATTTGTGACCATCTTTTCCTTTTAGACGTCTAGACTTTGGTTTTATTATATATTTCGGATTTTGTTTTTGCTTTTGTAGTACCAATCTAGATAAAGGAATATTATCATCAGTTGATTCACTTCCTTCCTCTTTTTCTGACTCAGCTCTGGATAAATTTTGATTGACCTCATTATCATCACTTGTATCACTGCTATCACGTTCCATTTCCAAATTATCTTCTTCCTTCCAATCGCTCTCGTTATCCTCAAGAAGCTGTACTTCTGAATCATCCTCTCCATTCATAATTTTTTCAATTTCTCTCTGTAATTCTTGCTCAGTCAAAGGCCTATTGTAATCCATTTTCTCTAAAAAAAGTGCTTGTATAAAATCAGTTAAACATAAATACAAAATAACCTTACTTTTTTTCCGACACTTCTACAAAAATTATACGTTAATACTAATGAGTCGTAAATTTTACGACGCTCACCTCAAAACACAGTTAACACGACCGAATTTAAAACAAGCCTGCACATCTATGTTTACTAGAAGACTACCTAGTAGCCTAGTACCTAGTACCTACTAGGAAGGTACTGAAACGCACAGATCGATGGCTTGCACGGAAGGTATCGAAATTTTACGACATAAAACGAGCGTCGTAAAATCTACGATACATTATGAGTCTAGGGTTAATTCAGAACAGATTTGTTTTATCTAATTTTGTATAGTCTCAGCTACTTCAATATTATGTGGCTCATGTATGTTAATTATGGAATATATCTTTTATCATCTCATTTCTGTGTTTGATAGTTTATGAGTTTTATTTTTTGTAATCTTTTTTAATCGTTGTATGAGTTATGTATGGATATCTTGTAATATTTTATGTCAATGTGTTGGTAAAGTTTGTTTGAGAGATTTTCCGTTATTTGCAATAATTAAACTTTTATTTTTGTGAAAAATGATCATAACCTACTCTTGAAATTAAAAAAGTACCAACTTCACATTAAATTCTCTGGATTTCAGTCTTATACACAAAAACAATGAAATTATTACGAAAAGAAATTAATATATATATATATATATATATATATATATAAATATATATATATATATATATATATATATATATATATATATATATATATATATATATATATATATATATATATATATATATATATATATATATATATATATATATATATATATATATATATATATATATATATATATATATATATATATATATATATATATACATATATATATATATATATATACCTATATATATATATATATATATAGATATATATATATATATATATATATATATATATATATATATATATATATATATATATATATATATATATATATATAGAGACATATATATATATATATATATATATATATTATATATATATATATATATATATATATATATATATATATATATATATATATATATATAAATATAAATATATATATATATATATATATATATATATATATATATATATATATATATATATATATATATATATATATATATATATATATATATATATATATATATACATACAAAAATATATATATATATATATATATATATATTTTCAAATCTCCACTTCAAAATTATACTTAATCTATAACGAATAACCTTTTTCACTTGAATATGAAATTTTCAAGTCAGTTTTCGGACTAGAATGTCCTGTTATTGCTAAAGAATTACAAATGAATAATATATAATATATATATATATATATATATATATATATATATATATATATATATATATATATATATATATATATAGAATTATGAAATATAAACATATATTTCGGATAGGTGTGATAACAAAGTTATTTATTGTTTCATTGTGGCTGCTATTTTAATAGGTAGGTACATGATACAAAGCGAAAGGAACTTTTTTTTATCTCAAGGGACCTACAGTTTAACGCAGGTTCCGAACGGCCAATGGGCTTGTTACCAAGTCATTACCCAATATTTTATCATATTGAGTACCTCTAAATTAAATCTACACACACAACACCCAAGAGCAAGGTGGGATTCGAACCCACAATCCTCGATTTACAAGCGATACACCCTACCGCTGGGCTACCGAGGCCTCTCGAAAGAAACTTCGTTCTAACCGAGTATCCCACGACACCGCCCTCTTCTACATTCATTTCATGCAGAACAAACAAATTACGATGTAAGATTTCTTTTTTTATCGCCGTGTTTCTGGTGTAAGTTTCATTTTTTAATATAATTTCTATGAAGCACGTTAGGTAGTTTTCATTATTCACAATTTTACTCTAGAGATGTTATCGGGTCTACATGATGGGTAGCCAGCTTAAAAATATAAAATATTTAAAAAATATCAGAAAAATACTGAGTCATAATAATACAAATATTTATTCGCAAACCAAAATAACAATTTATCAGCAATATGAACGATAGGTACTTAACTTTATAGCTAGGTTATAATTAAAAGTTTCAATTACATAACCAAAAAACACCAGTAAGACTCTCAGAAGTATAACGTACTTTCAGGTGAGCTCTTCATACACAAAAAAAAATTGTTTAAAGTAACAACTCACGTCGTTGAAACATTCTAGCAGAGTATTCATGTTAATTGTTCTTTCGTTTCGTTGTGTTTTTTTTTCAGTTTTGCGGCTGAGTACTTAGTTGTGTGCATTATATACAAAACCTCTTCCGTTGGTAATATATATGTAGCCATGTTAGTGTGTTTTCTTGAAACTGTTGAAGGTTTCCTTACTTTTCAAGTAATGGGGTGTTCTATCGTAAAGTGTATTCAGGATGTTAGTATACATAGTTCCTCTGACCAATGTATTTATTCGTTCTCTCCTGTTTAGGGAATTAATTTTGTTGTTTTTTATCTCCTAGGTACTCATGAGTCATATAGGGTATGGCAATTTCAATTTTATTTTTAAATTTCTCGCTAAATTGAATGAATTTACTGAAACCCCTGTCAAGTCGCAACCCACAGCACACCACTGTTCCTAGTTCTATATCGCAATAACGCAGCATCAGTGGGGACGACATATTAGGACCGAACTGACACCGAGGGTGCCGGAGAAGGGTGGCCGTCGTCCTGACAACGGAGACTGCCCGAGGCCGTCGCCTAGGCAACACCCAGGTGTCACAGGGCCCAATCAACACACCGCATCTCAAGATCAATGTTTATCCAGCGTCCAAACAGGGAACGGGGATCTGTGTCCCCAGGGGATGTCAACGAAGGAGATGGGGTGAGTTGAAAATAGGGGTGGTAAACTAATAATAGGCTCGTGGAACGTAAAAGTTCGATTTATTATTTTCGGATGAGAAATACGATGTGAAAATTAAACAGCCGTCGCTTCACATTATGACAAATAAAATAGTTTTATTAGAGGGATTCCAGATGATTATTTTATTCCTTATAAATTGGAAGACGAGATTGAACCCTGATGATATCAGCCTTCTACGTCGTGAAGATAGGTATTATAACCAACAATGAAATGAACAAAGCTGTTGAACTCCATATTTCCCACTGCAAGGCTATATATATATATATATATATATATATATATATATATATATATATATATATATATATATATATATATATATATATATATATATATATACAGGGCCGTGACCAGCACTGCTTTCTAGAGGGGGCTGAACAAATTCTTGAGGGGGCTTGTTTTTTACATAGTACTAAAATGAATAAACGTGAAAAAAAGATAGGAATATACAGATTTTTCTGTCTTTTTACTTAGAAGTGTATAGATACTGGAAAACGAATATTAATTGGAAAACATTTTGGAAAAATAAAAAAATTTATTCTAATAAAAATAATAAATAAAAAATCTCTTCTAGAAAACTGTAAATAAATAAAACTAATAGAAATAAAAAATATTAAAAAAATAAAAATGTACTTTAATCATTAAATATAAACGTCATCCAATTCATTCGTGGAGAGGATATTTTCATTGATTAATATCGAAAAATGTAAAATTCGAAATGAAATGATACTAAAAATGTTAAATTCGGTTGTTTCTATTAGATCTCACTTGGAAATAAATGAGATTTGCTGTAAATAATTTGAGCCTAGCAAAGCTATGTATGCAAAATTTAACTCTATAGGTATGTGTCAGTAGCAGAACCAATCTACAACTTCAAGCACAGACAAAGATGATGATGATGTAATGATGTCTTGTGAAAAGTTTGTATGAAAATAAAGATATTTGTAACAGAATCATGGTTTGGATTGTAATAGTAATTCAAGTAAAAATTCCCGAAAGTACCTATTATTGTTTTTCGGACGAGTAGGCAACATGTTGGGTGCACTATTTTTTCGTACAGTTGCGAAAAAAATAATGATTGCGATTTTGGACTACAAATTAGTAGTAAAACACGTATGAAATAACTCCTAGAATAAGTGAATTTTATATGAACAATATACTTGTTACCAATGTTTCCCCGTTAATATGTCGCAACCACGGTTGCGCTTTTCGGCGACAAATTAGCGTCTGAAGTGCAACACGGTTCTGAAAAATCTGGCAACCCTGATGGTAGTCGCTCGTTTGTCGCTATTTCATTTTAGAATAAAAAACGTCAACATGTTTTGCTGGTTAAAAGATGCCACAAATAAATAATTTTAAGTCTGTTTTACAATCAGGTAGATTTGTTTGTAACTAGGGTAGGTTTATGTTTCAACGCAGATATAAACATTTTTGGTTTGTAATAATTCTGGTATCTTTTCTAGAGGGGGCTCAACCCCCTCTGGCAGCCCCCTGGATACGACCCTGTATATATATATATATATATATATATATATATATATATATATATATATATATATATATATATATATATATATATATATATATATATAATATATATATATATATATACAGGGCTATTCAAATTCCAGTATATGCATGGGGATTTCGATAACGGTAAGAGATAGAGCGATGTTTAAATGGGGGCAAAGTAGCATATTTCAGAGGTCAGTTATATGGATACAAAAATCTGATCTAGCTCCTTTAGTTCTGGAGTTATATAGGAAAAATCGAAAATTTCGAAATCCTTTTTTTGCCTATATCTTTTTATTTAATGAGTTGTTTTCAAAACAATTGTCACTTTGCCATTGCCTCTTTTTGTAGGCTAATCTAAATATATGATTATAAATTATATACAGGGTGTCGTATAAATTGGGCCACCCTCAACTTTCAATTTTCAAATACGGACCTGTATTTTTTATGGCATTTTTTTAAATGCCAAGAGTCATGTTTTATATTGACGTAGCATTTTCATTCAAATTACAGAGTGTTCTGGAAATATTTAACTATTACCAGTAAAATTTCAACATTTTTTAAAAATTGCAGTTCTAAATAAAGGAATATCATAGAATAAGGTATACATGACCTATGATTTGGAAGATAATTAACATTATTCGACGAAGAATGTCTTCTTCAAGAATTCAACCACATTTAAGTTCATGCAACCCATGATCAATGTACGGAAATGTGAAATTCTTCCCAGTACGTACATGTATGTGCATATAATCAATGCCCAAACAAAATAATCTTCCAATAGAAATCTTCATACTCCAGACACCAATTTGGAAATATTTCATTCTTATTCACTTTTCGAACTACCTATATATGTTTCATATTGGCGTTTTATTTTTATATAAATCATAAAGTGTTTTGGGAATATTGAACTGATACTATAGTGATATCTCATCATTTTTTAATTCCATAACAACTCTAATTGAATAATATCAGAGAATGAGAGGTGAATCAGACAAATTGATTACTTCAATTTCAGAATTTCCAGATTATCTAGTCTCACTACTTGTTCGGAATAACAATAGAATAAAATCAACATTCCCGAGAGAATTTATTTCTTTACCATAATGTAGCATTGGTAGAATAATTATTGATCCCAATGTCGATTCACCTCAGTAGGTATGAGGAAGATCTGTTGTATGTATTCTGCTGAGAACTCACAAACATAATCTGTCACAAACATTATTGATCACATTGACACATATTATTGATCATATAGGTTTTTATATTTTATAACTTATCGCACAAGAACATGTTTAGGTATTATCTAGAATTGAAATAAGTCATTATAAGTAATCATAATCGAAATCAATGTTTGAATTGACGATCTTCTCGTTTCAGACATATACGGAGTCGTTTTTTTAAGTTATTATTCGCTCTGAAAATATCTCTTCGGTGTGGTGATGCGAAAGCGTTCATGATTTTAATTCTTAAATCTTCTATATTTTCAATTTCGTTTTGATATAATCTATTTTCTAGTGTACCCCATAAGAAAATGTCAAGCGGAAAGACGAATGCTCCTATTATTTCTGTAGAAAACGTTAATCATATCTCTTTTCTGCTCTATGGGGAAACCCATTTTCAGTACTATCAGATTTTTCATTAAATACCAACGATAATTTCCAAGAAACTGTCAAAATAATGACAAGTGAGGCGAACTAAATATTTATTTTCCAAAGCATACTATGAGAATTCAAATAGTTCAATCATAATTGTTGTATATAGCAACAGAGTGCCCATGAATTTGCTGAAAAATGTAGGTAGTTCGGAAAGTGAGTATCAATGAAATATTTCCAAATTGGTGTCTGTAATATAAAGATTGCCAGTCGAACGTTTTTTGTTTGGGCAATGATTATGTGCACATACACGTACTAGGAAGAATTTCGCATTTTCGTACATTGATCAGCGGTTGCGTGAACCGCAATGGCGATGCCTTCTTGAAGAAGGCATTATTCGTCGAATAATGTTGATTATCTTCCAAATCCTAGGCATTCTATACCTTATCCTATGATAGTTTTTTAATTAGATCTGAAGTTTTAAAAAAATGTTGAAATTTTACTGGTAATAGTTCAATATTTCCAGAACACTCTGTAAGTCAGATGAAAATACTACGTTAATATATAACATGACTCTTGGCATTCAAAAAAATGCAATAAAAAATACAGGTCCAAATTGAAAGTTGAGGGTGGCCCTATTTATACGACACCCTGTATATAATTTTTATTCAGATATTTAGATAGCCTACAAAAAGTGGCAATGAAAAAGTGACAATTGTTTTGAAAACAATTCATTAAATAAAAAGATATAGGCAAAAAAAAGGATTTCGAAATTTTCGATTTTTTCTATATAACTCCAGAACTGAAGGAGCTAGATTAGATTTTTTTTATCCATATAACTGACCTCTGAAATATGCTACTTTGCCCCCATTTAACCATCGCTCTATCTCTTACCGTTATCGGAATCCCCATGCATATACTCGAATTTGAATAGCCCTGTATATATATATATGAATATTGAAAAATGTTGATAGATGCTTGAGAACCAAAATTATGGCCGTTCTAACGGTAAGTAGCGCAAATTCTATACCTGGGAATATATTTTCCGGCATTTCAAATCACTGTAACTTCTGACTTCTGTCCATAATAAGGTCTTTGGTCGTACAAGGTTCTATAAGAGGTCAAATTAAAGGATTTGGTCTCAGATATTCATGGGATTGATTTAGATGGTTCAATTATTAAGGCAACGTAGCCATGAGACAATTATAGTCTTTTTTCAACTTTTCTCCTTATTATTTTCGCTTATTTTTAGGTACCTACAAGAACGTGTAAAAACATCCCGAGGGTCCAAACCTGTGCTTAGATTCATAGAAGACAAATGAGAAGTGAAAAACTGTATAAAATCGTAAAATGGCAAAAAAATTCCTTCAAGTGAGCCAAATCAAAAGACATCTATTGCAATCGATTGTTCTTTTGACGTGGAATAACCGAGTTATTATTCTTGAAATTTGTATTGAATGATCATTTCTCATGTTTCAAATACTTAGTCTAGTAGTTGATTTTAAATAGATTTCAAATTTGAAAAAAAAAATTAATCTTAATTTTGACTCCACTTGCATGCCCAATTCAACCTCAAACTATGCATATCATCTCATCATCAATCTACCACTCACTCTCATAGTCAATCATATTACAATTACGCAAATAAGATCAAATTGTCGTTTACAATTGAAATATTAATAGTGATTATTGCTAAGTATACTCATTATTTAAATTGACGATTTCATTTAACATGTAATGTTTGTAAATAAAGTTATCAAATTATTTTATTTGACATAAAAAAATTGAGGTGCAATATTTTCACGCTACGCTTCGAAGAGTCCTTTTTAGTTTTCGTAAAGACCAAACCACCACTGAAAACTAACATATCAAATTACATTTAGTTTTTGAAATATAACACAAACTTGATATTTTCCTCAGGGAACATGCCATATTTTATTTTTATCTTAAAATCTACATAAAGCTTCCTTCAAAATGATGTATCACGCGCAAGGTTTTGATTTTTAGTTTTCAAAAATTACCATAGTTGGCTTGGCTGCGACTTTGAAATTGCGTGTAACACAAAAAGATATCGTTTATTGTGGTAACGTCCATTATCATAATATCGGATACAACTTACAGGTTTCTGTTAATAAATTAATAATAAACATTGTTTGTCCAGAAACCTGAAGTTTTACCCGACAAAAAGATATCATTTTTTAAATGAAGTAAGACATGCCATCAGAACTGCTTTTAGAACTAAGTTTTATGAGAGCGAGCTTTTACAAAAACAAAAAGTCTTTGGGTATATCAAGCTACAAATATTGGCATGGTTGTCATTTTCGAGCAAAAGTCTATTAAAATGTTTCATTACTTCGAAAAGTATGATATGCTCAAGTGTTTTATAGAGGCGAATTAAAATACCTATAGCTATAAAACCTAGTAAAACCTAATATCACATGGTTCATTTAAGAATCCATGACCAAAAACCTATAGAAATCTAAATGGCATGCAAAGAATTGAAGGAATTAACAGTTTTGGGCGAAATAAATCTTTCTCCATGTCCAAACACATCCACCAATGGAAGGAAAACTGAAGTAGCTAGAACAACAGTAAGAATGATTTTGAAAAAGCATTAAACTGTCACTTGGGTACTCTAATTCTTTATCTATCATTAGATTTCTGTAGGTTTCTGGTCTTGGCTTCTTAAATTAACTTTAGGTTTTGCTTCAGTCGGCGAAATATTTTACCCGACGGTTGCTTCCTCTCTGGACATCGCTCATGATACAATGCAAGACTTTTTGTTTTTGTCAAAGCTTACTCTGATAAAACTTAGTTTTAAAAGCAGTTTTGAAGGCATGTCTTACTTAATTTTAAAAAATTATATCTTTTTGAGGTACACACAATGTCATATAGTCGCAGCAAAATATAGTTTATAAAAACGTGAAATATTGTAAAAACTAATAATCAAAACCTTGCGTGTGGTACATCATTTTGAAGGAAATTTGATGTAGATTTTAAGAAAAAAATTAAATATGGTAGGTTCCATAAGAAAATATCAAGTTTGTGTTATATCTCAACGACCAAATGTAATTTAATAGGTTGGTTTTCATTGCTGGATTGGTCTTTAACTAAAACAGGCCCCTTCGAAAATTTTTATAATAAAAAAGATATGGCGACTTTTCAAAACGATTTGACGTATCAAAAAGCGGTTTTCATAGTTAAATGTGTCTCAAAAATTTATCCCAGGACATGTGTATTCATTTTTCGCAGTATAAGCAACCTAAACCCTAAAATCCCATCGAAATTATCCCACCCTGTAAATTCGATTCGTGAATTTCTAATGGGGCATTCAATCACAGAACTAAATACATCAATTATTTCATTTATTGTGATATTTCATTGAGCCTATGCTGAAGCGGCAAAAATGCCAGCCAAAGATGAAAAACTCAAACATTGTGCTACTTTTAATTATTGGCAAAAAAGACCTACCAATCAAATAGCAGTTTGGGTAGGTAACTATCTTTCTCGATGATTTTTCATCACCGATGAGAAATATGCGATTCTAATATTCAATAGTGGTTTTCAAACAAATGTAATTTAATTCTATCTACAGAGTTTACTGAATTTCAAAAACTTTATTTTCATCATTAGAAACATTGGAAATTATTTATAGTATTCAAAGACGTGTAACATTTTTCAATCAATTTGAAAATTCATGATACAGATTGCTATTTGTATATCTAAAAAATAGAAAAAATCGAATCCAATATATTTATTTTACACATTATCTATAACGTTGACTAAAACTCACAGAACATACAAAATAAATAAATGAAAAATTACTACTCATTTCAATCTTATTTTAGATATATTGCACATTCAATATATAAATAATTAATGAACAATAATAATACTGAAAAAATAAAGCATTTTCAAAATGTTATAAAATCTTACATTTACAAATGAAAATATCACAAATGACTAGACATTGAGAATACATTTAAATCTGGATAACAGAAATAAATTTTGAGATCTACCTATATATGGTGAAAAAATCAGGAAAAAACAACATTTTTTCAAATTACTCAACTATTGAAATTATTAGTATCTGGTCTTCACTAAAAAAATTGATGTCTGATGAATATATATTCTATTTTACTGAATAGAATTATTAAACATAATAAGTCAATATTACTTCAGTGCACTTCAAACATAAAAGGAAATTTCACCTGCGAGCTATTGAAAAAGCCTATTGGTAAAGTACCAGAGGGATAACTTATCAAAAATAGATGATAATTTATTTCAAAATTAATATCCACATAATAAAGTTTAAACTGAATTGAAACTAGTAACCTCACTATTCATTATGATATCAATTCATTTAAGAAGTCACTTAGTCAATACATTCAACTTTCTTCGAAGAGAAGCATCGGGAGGTAGAGCCAAAATCCATTTTCTCATACCTGTCAACACAACTGAGCTCATAACTAAAAATGCTCCACCAATTGAAAACATATTTGGAATTTCATTAAAAAACATGACTTGCCATATGAAAGCAAAAACAATATCGCTACTCCTTGCTATAGCTACTGGGCCTGCCTGTTCTAACTGAAGAGCTAATGTTAATAATATTTGACCCAAAAAACTAAAAATAGCTAGAGCTACAATGAGATACCTGTCCGATCCACAGGGTGGTAGACATAAGGCTCCAATGAAATAACTCACTAATAAACATTGAGTTAATGCAAATGACCCAAAATTTGTCATTATAACTGAAAAGTGAATAGATTTTAGAGCTCTTAGTAAGACATAGGCATTTGCCCCAAATAATGTAGCTGAAAAAGCAGCGACAGCTACCCAGATATCTGTTTTTTCATCAGAATCTCCAAAAGAATCTACTGTATTGCCAAACAGGGCTGCAGGCCTAGTAATAAAAATAACCCCTATCAATGTTAAAATAACTGAAAATATATTAAAAAGGCCACAAGGTTCTTTTAGAAACATTCTTGCAAAAATTGCTGTAAATACTGGTACAGAAAACACAATGACTGAAGCATCAGCTAAAGGCATGTGACGAAACGCATAAAAACTAAGCATTAGTGCTGCAGTTCCCGTGAAAGATCTTAAAAATAAAATAATCCGTTTTCCATTTGGTAGTATTTCTTCCTGTCGATATATCACAATTGGAATGGCTGGTAAAAGAACACCTAAGTATCTATAAGCTGCCAGAGCCATTGGGTCCACATCAGTTGTGAATTTTACTATAACTGAACATAATGAGAAGAATAAAGAGCTCAAAGTTGCTAAAATAAGCCCCAAATAAGGGCACTGGCAAGTAGAAATAGACCATTTAGGTTTTCTAATAGTGGGTTCATCATTTTCATCCTCATCAACTAATTGTTGAAGTTCTACATGCTCTGACATTCCTCTAAAATTAGAAATATATAAATTAAGGTAAATTCAGTGAAGAATATTGGGTTCTGCAATACTTGCAATAAAAATACTGTAGTTCAGTCTCTAGAGTTTATATGAACTTTATAGAATAGATGAATTTTTATTTCATGGTAGCTAGAAAAAAGATTAAATTGTATCTTCGTCTGACAATCATAATTTGTTTGTTTTTTTTAATTTTTTCTATTCATTTCAATTTTTGACAGAATTTGACAATTGACAATTTGATTGAGAGCTGACATTTGTCTTTCTCTTTTTGAACTTGTCAGTGGTCTCCTTTCAATATTTTGTTTATAAGTTCATTTCGATGAACACTTCAACATATCTTATTCGTTTGAAAGTGAGATCGTCGTCCTGATTTTTTGTAGAAATTATGTTTTTAGTAATAAAATCTCAAAAACTTTTCATTCCTCACATGATTCATAAGAAATTATAAAATAACTTACAGGCAAATCGTAATAAGGAACGCATTCACTCTGTCTCCAAGTCACAGAGTAATATATAATTCATCACAGAGAAAATCAATAATCGAATTGAAAATGACAACACAAGGCAAGGACTAAATAATCCCCGAGATAATCCCTTACAATATAGGTTGTCTCATGTTCTTGTTTATTGCTGAAGTTTTTAAATCATTTTATTTTAATCTAATTTGAATAAGACAAATTGCCGTAGCAGTTGACACCCACAGTCGTTACTTGCATTCATTTTTCTTTACGTAAGTGCCTATTTGCGACTGCGTCTTGCTCTGTGAGTTTTTGGAACGCCATTCTTGGTTCCCCTAAATAGACTGAATTATTTTTCTATTTGGCACATCAACGAAATATCGCTAGGGAATTCCAGAACATTGGAAAAATCTTTAAAATGGATTCTCTAGCGAACTACGGAAGTGATGATGACTGTGAGGGTTCCTCTGATGAACGGCAAACGGTAAGATTTTATACTTTTTTTCTCGGTCAGAAGCTTCATATTTCATCGATTTTTTCAAAGCAAAGGACGAAATTAGTGCTCAGAAATCTCATTTAATGCGTCATTAAGTTTATATGTTTATGTTCTAATAGAACCATGACTACCAGAGCAGTATTTCTTTTGTCTAAATTAGTATGTCATATGTAACAATTTAGATTGATATCCATAATAAAAGTGATAATATATCAATTTCGTATACCTCCTACACTGAACTAATTTGTTCATTTATATATTAATGTGTAGAAGATATGGTAACTCCCATTTTTATGTATTAGTGTCATCCATTTATTAATCATATTTCTCATATAAATGATTTTATTTTCTTATTTTGAAGCAGTCTTTTTTTTCAAAATCATTCTCTCAATGACAGTAGTTTCATGAATATTATTGCTCGACAGGACTGGCGTCAGGCTGAGTATAGTATGAAGAGCCTTCAACGATCAGGTTTTCCAGAAAAACAAGCCGATGCAAACTATGAAGAAGTCCAAATGGATTTGAGTGAGGTAATAAAATATAATTTTGTCTTCAATTGACTTTTCTTGTCTTAATATGAAATTCATAAGTATAATCAGAAGTGAGGTCCTACCAAAAGCTTAATAAATAACTCATGGAAGAGACTTTTTCAAAGAAAATTCATGTATTTAATTCCAATGTACTGTGCATTTCAAGGAACAAGTGATAATTTTTTAGTTTGATCTGTTTCCCAAAATTTAAGGGAAACATTTTATTTTGAGACGAAATGAAAACAATATTAACTATCATTTTATATATGCTTGAAAAATCAAAATGACATTGTAGTTACTTGTCATATAAAATTATTTATTATATTGCCAGCTGCTTATATTCTATGAATGTCAAAATATGAACATTACTTTCGCATAGTCCTCACTTCTGTTTCTTTATTAAAATTTTTGTGATCTTCAAATGCACCTTATATTTTTTTACCTAACGAGAAGTTATCTTCATTATGTAATATGTCATACTGTGTAAATATTGAAACCTTTTTCTGCGCATTAATTTCAAAATCTTTTCCTTGAATATTTGAAAAGTTTTATTCCTTCTTCTTGAGTAAATTATATGATATTAACTTACCTCTGTTAATATATTATAAAGACGTAAAGTGGTATCAAGAGACCTTGCCTCGAGTCCAAGTTCTGTACTGATCGTTGCTACCAACTTCTTATCGGTGAGTATAAGGAGGGGGGCTCGAGCCCCCTAACGACTTTTGTAATTTAACAGGTATTGGTATTGAAAATTTGTAAATATATTAATATATTCTCACAAAAATCCTTACAAATAGAACCTGCAATAATGCACTTATAAAAGTTACAAATGAAAATATTATACTTCTGATACTTTGATAATGAAGTTGATTATCTTCGATCTCACAATATGATATTTTTATGGTGAATCATGATTCGAGTGGGAGTCACTTTAGAATTAAATTTTCAAACTTTCATCGTGGTAAAGTTGTTATGTGGAACGTTTTTTTGTTTAAGCTTATATTTGTGCTTTTTAAATTTCCATCATGTATGGCATGGCCTTCATTATTCTTTGGTGCCACCCTTAGAATACTTAAACTGTTCAAAAATTGGTGTATGCTCTGTTAAACTCTATTGCAATCAAATTTTTTTAAAAATTCAATGTTTTATTTTGTCATTGTATCATTTTTTGCTGATACTAGGAGATCGAAAAATCCGTCATTGCTAATGACGACTTTGACGCCCAATTTGATTATTTTAATATTCATATTAAATCCAACTGCTGGATTCATAGGAAAATTCAACATGGAACGTTAAATGCTTTTTATTCAAAAAAATACACTTTCTTCAGTTGAAAAACATTTTAATTCATCTTCTGATACTAGAACTAGAATAATATTTAGAGATTTTGATTTATCTCTCCAGTTCCTCGATATTAACGTGATTTTCATTTAGGTAAGAGACACTTTTTCAACAGGAATCAAATGATGATGGTTCTAGAAATAGCCGAGAAAGAAGAGATAGAGACAGCAGCTGCGATGACAGACGGAATAAAGATAGTCCAAACAATGGTAGAAGTAGGAAGGATAATAAAAGCAGAAGAGAAGATGACCGCAGTGGAAAAAGGAGCAGAAGTAGTGAGAGGAGAATTTCTAGGGACGATGATAGGATGAGGGACAGGAAAGACGATAGGTGAGAATTAATAACGTAATCAACTTAATCAGAATTATAGTTAATATGCAATTTCTTCTACAAGTTTGAGCTTGGCCAATATGCCAGTCCTACCAAAGGAAGTACCTTCTAAGTGGAGGACAGTATATTTAAACTTTCTTGACTATTATTATTCTTTAAAATATGAAGCTTTAAAATAATGTTGCTCAGTTCAAATCCAATTCAAACATTTGCCCAATGAAGCAGCTATCATATTTTCACAAAATGTGTATAAATATAATTAAACACGTGTGATTTTTAAGCCCTCAAGATTCATTAACACATTTCATTCAAGGTATGGATCGAAGTCGGATAGATACAATCGCGACGACAAAGGCAACAGAAGAGATACCTACAGAGATAGAAAATATCGCAGATCTTCGAGCCGCGATAGAAGGAGGTCTGATAGTAGAGAGCGAAAGTCTCTGAGCAAAGAGAGGAGAAGATCCCGCAGTAGAGATAGAAGACGATCTTCAAGCAAAGAAAGATGTAATAGCAGATCTCCGAGAAGGGGTCGATCTAGAAGAACTCGTTCTAGATCCAGATCGAGGGGCAGATACTCCAGAGGACCTTCGAGAAGATATGGTTACCCCAAATGCAACGTTCGATCAACTGGTAATACTACATTTTTCTTTTGTCTTAATGGTAGTTATACGTCTTTCAATTGAATATTTTAATATAGTACTCGCATCGTACATAAAAAAAAATAGAGCATGCTTTTAATGAAATGAGAAAACGAATTTGAAGTGATTGAAAGTATTTGTACTTAACTAATCTAGATAAAGAGTATGTTCTATTTATGCTTTTAACTATTCACGATGCTAATTATCTAATTTGGGGTATATAATTCGAATATTTTCAATTATCCTTCATTAAGGAAAGCCAGGTTCTCAATTAGAAAAATGAACATTGTAAGATCCTACTTCTATTATTAAATTTTTCAGATTCTACAGAGACGTCTGGCGAAGGCGAAAGTGGTGATAACAAGAACCGATTCTTCATGCCGGGCATCACGGGAAAGTACAGGGAACAAATCGAAAAGCGAAAGCTGCTTTGGCAGAAAAAGGATCCTCAGAAACTAGGCGAGGTCGCTGTGGCTCAAGCACGGCCACCGCCCTCCGCCGCTGCCGTTGGAGCTTCCACTTCACGGGTAACGAAGCTATGGGAGGCTACTACATTTGCCCAAGATCAAGATGGTGAGTCTTAACATCTAATGTATAGTTCACGCACCACGAAGTAGTTCAATCGATCGAGATATAGGTTATTGTCCCACAATCTTGACTGTCTAATGGGTCAATGTCAAAATATTTTCCTCTCCCAATTCGGTAGATAGAATTGCATGAGCACGCGTGGATACATGTTCAAAAAACACCTTCAAATATGTGAAAGTCGTCGTCCTATTATATCAAGAATACTTTCCAATAGAGATATTTTCCAGCCTCCCCAAATTTCTTTGAAAAGCAATAGCTCAGTATGGTAATACTTCAATCGTATCAATCATAATTTATTAGTGTCAAAATTACAATGTAATGTACACACGTCAATAATAAAAACCTTAATAGTATAACTTAGAATAAAATTTTTTAAAATTATCTACAAACAAATTAATTAAACAATATATTAACAGGTTGAGACAAAAACTAACAACAATCAATAAATTAGGTACATTACATTTCAGACAAATCACAACAATTCTTGAATTACTGTAGATAAATAAAGAATGAATACTTTAAAAAACTTTAAGACAAAACGTTACAATTTAAAAACTCTTCAAAAGAACAAAAACAGTTCCCAACAAGGACCTCATGAATCTTCCTTCTAAATGTCTTACTGGGGAGATTTCTTATCTCCGTTAGAAGTTTATTGAAAAATTTGATAGCCCAGTAACCCGGACCACTCTGACACCTCCTCAACCGCCAGCAATTCTGTACGATATCATTCTTGTGACGAGTGCCATACCGATGAACATCCTCGTGAGTTCTAAAGACATCCTGGTTGGATTTTATATATAAGAGGTTCTGCATGATATAGACAGATGGTAAGGTGAGTATACCAAGAGTTACAAAGGCATGGCGGCAATCATCCCTGAATCCTAGCCCTGCTAAAATTCTAATGGCCTTTCTTTGCATACCAAAAAGTCGGTCAGCTCCCGATGAATGTCCCCAGACTAGAACCGAGTATGAGAGGTGGGAGTGAAATATGCTATAGTAAGCTGTTTTTAAAATATTCGGAGAGACATTGTTGGAGAGATTTCGTAGGAGATATAAGCTCTTAGCAAACTTGGATGCCACAGCATCTATATGATCATTCCACAGAAGCCGCTGGTCAACATTTGTTCCCAGAAATTTTGCTCCTCGAGTTTCTCCATTACTCCCCTCCAGATCCCTCATGGAAAATACCACTCTCGTTGTTTTATCTCTATTTAGTAAGAGTCTATTATCGCAAAACCACCCCAAAGCCCTTTCTTGCGCCAACATGGATTTTGTTAGTGATTCTTCAAGTGTATCAGCTCTGGTGCACACAGTTGTGTCATCAGCAAAGAGTGTAAACTTAGATGAAAGATCTGAACTTGGTAGATCATTGATATATATATATAAGAAATAGGATCGGTCCAAGGATAGATCCTTGTGGAACACCAATAGTAAGCTCACCCCTTGCCGATTTCTCCCCTGATTGCCGTACAGCCTGACACCTGCCACTTAGATATGCATAAGCTGAAGGCTACCATCTGAGAATCCATATGCTCTCAATTTACTCAAGAGGATTTCGTGGTTGACGCAGTCAAAGGCCTTGCTTAGATCGGAAAACAATACAGTACTATACTGCAGATCTTGAAATGAGTCTAAGATCTCGGTAACCAGATTCAGAACCCCCTCTGCTGTATTCCTTCCCTTTCAAAAGCCAAACTGACAACCACTAAATAAATTATTACTTTCAAAAAATGAGATTACCTGCTTTGCCGTGCATTTTTCGACTATTTTGGAAATAATAGGCAACAAGGATATAGGGCGATAGTTCTCTAATTGTTCAGGGTCTCCCTTTTAAATACTGGAACAACTAAAGCTTCCTTAAGAACAGATGGAAAAGACCACCCTGAAAGATTGATTGATCAGCTTAGTTAAAGGTATTATTATAATATTTTTTATACTTTTTATAAGCAGTACTTAGGTACTGATTGCAACTTTCTTCCAAGCAAAATTTTTATATCCAAAATTCAGAACCAAAATCACAGATGGACATTTCGAAAACAGTTTGCGCATTGTCACGTCTAAAATGGCGGTAGGTACTAAATAGATTAATAGTACTTAAGCAATTGCAACCCCTGCATTGAAAATTACGAGTATTTAAACAATATTACTCAGTAGTTAATATATAACTTAATAAATTACGCCATTTACTTCATTGCATGTTTATGCCAGAGGTTGATGAAAATTTAGTTACTTAAACTAGTTTTTATTGATATAGTAGGAATGAATAGTTTTTTCTAGAATGGTCCATTTAATGATACCGAAGGTTAGAATTGCCATAAGTGGCGCACGAATTCAAAAAGTTGTGTCAGAGATAGGTCAATTCCTGTAGTTCAAAGTATATATGGTGATTATGGAAGCTTTCCAACTACGACACAGAGCGACACAGTTTTCATCGCTTCTTGTTCCAACTACGACACCGTGACACACGGCCGAACACAAGAAAAAGTTGAGTTGGAGCGTGTAGTGTTTCAGTGCTACCAACATTTATAATCGATTTATTGCATTAACGTTGGCAATAGATTTAATTATTAATTTATTCGATTATTATCATTGTATTATATCATATAATTATTTCACTTACAGTTTTCATTATTTAACGTGATACAAAAATAGCTTATGACGGTATACGTAATTTGTAATGAACCCAAACAGAAATCACTTGTCATCGCGTTTAGAAATAACGATGGCTGCGCTCTCTGGCGTTTTACATACAAATCAAAAAGGCTTTCCAATAAGCACCCGTACACCGTGCTATGTAGTGTGACACGGTGCTTCCTTGTTGGAAAGCTCCCTATATGTACTAACTGTGGCATTTTCCGACAGATTCAATGCGAACTATAAGATGTGACAAAGAGGTTCGTGTTTTGTTGGAACTACCTATTTTCATGTTATTTGGTTTAAATGATTTTTGCGAGTAAAGGATGTTGGCGAAAATATTACGTACTACATTATTCATAGTTTGTATTCGCTTGTGAGTCGTAATTTTCCTTAAAATAAGGGACTATTGAACTGTATCGAGATATATTTGCATAAGTAGTGAGAAAAGATGAGAAAATCAATTATGAACTACATATCCGAAATTTAGCCTTCTACGCCTTTTTGGAGCTTTCAAAACAAACCTGTTTCTGAAAGGTTTTCTCATTACCATACCCCCATCAAATTGAATTATAGGGTGAAAGTTTGTATCTTGAAATTCGGCAAGTGCATTTGAATGGTGACAACTTTTTTTCCTAAACGCCGCCATTTTTCTGTAGAGATTTCTTGTTTTATTGAGGTTTTGCTTATCGCGTCAGCTTGTGCAGATGGGTTATAGGGTTAAATTTGGTACGTTGATTCAGTTGCTAGGGAAGTATCCAGCCCTTCTAAAATGACTCAAAGGGTTAAGAATTGGCACGAAAAAGTTCACTCTTCTGAACTTTTAAACTGATTGATTTACTTTGCTGAAATATGCTGAATCTATAGAATCATGCAAATGAACTACTCTTCCAAAGAATGAGCATATGAACTACTCTTCCAGAGATTGGTCCACTGATCTACAAAATAAACTTAAACTTCGTTTTTTTCAGGCAAAGTAGCAAGTAAATTCAAACGACTGATGGGAATCAAGGGCCAAACGGAGTTAGCGCCTGTCGCACCCACAGATATAATAAAAAAACAAGAAGAAATGTTTAGCTCGATGGAACAACAGTATGAAGTTGCAAGAACAGCAACACATACAATGAGAGGAGTTGGTTTAGGATTTAGCAGTAATTATCCGCGATAAATGATTATTTTTCCAAAAATATTGGAAAGTTATATAAGAAGCAACTTGAATTTATTTCTGTTCATTATTATGGTATTATTGTATCATATAAGGTAATCTATGATTGAAACAGTTTCAGAACTGATTGCTGAATCTGCTTTTTTGTTATGTTTGAAGTAATTAGTTTTCATTGTAATTTAAAAAATTGTGAGTTGAGTGTAATATATTATTGATAAGGTTGCTTTACTTTTCCTGCATACCCTTCATTTTATTGATATTTTATTTGCTTGTTATCTCATTTTGGGTTTATCAATGAACTGAGAAGGTAAATAGAAGTGTAAAATTTGAATTGTATTACTGTTCACATACAAAGTTTGCTCTATAGACACACACAGTTAAATAAAAGATTGAGACAACTGTGCTGGAAGGTTCAAGAAATACAGGTAAAACATACTATATACCATGTAAAATGTTAATTAATTGATCATAGCTTAACACGCTGGAAAAAAATACTTTTTTCAGTTATGTTCAGAATTTTTCAAAATTAAGTGATGTGTAATTTTGAAGATAAAATTAAAATTTATCTTTTTCAAATGTAGTCAGATCTATGACTCAAAAGTGTCAGGATCGAATACTTCGTTAGCTGAAAAACAAATTCACTTATGTGAATATTATAGGCCAAGCTATAGAGATTTGGTGAGCGTTTTGTGTAACAAGTGTTAGAAGAAAACCTGCTCCGCCATTTTTTGGAGAATAGTTTCATATTATATAATGAGATATTTTTCACTCGAGTTTATTATTTATAACTATTAACAATTTTATGCCAAACATCACTTTTTTAGTTTAATGCCTATAAAATTAAAACTGTTAGAGTAATCGTGATAGTGTCAACGGAGAAATTGTAGAGAATGAAAACACGAAGAAAATGAGAGATCGAACGACTCGATGGGACAGTTGGTTTCCGAAAAAATCTAGAAAAACCGGCCAAATTGAATTTTATTCAAAAATTCATAACTCGGTTATGCATATTTTTTGATCTATGGCCATTTGAATTTGTTACTATCCAATTTTCCAGCAGGTCTGAATTGGACAGGTGTGGCCCGATTTTAATTTACAAAAACGATTTCGAAAGTAGAACTTTCATCTTGGTTTTACATTAAAATGCTGAGAAATATGTTAGAAATTAAGCTGAACATCACGAGAAACAGCCGAGCAAATGAGAGTAGTTGAATAGGGGGGAAGAGCGGCAGACATATTAAGGTAGAAGACCCAATTATCGACACTGTCCCAATCATCGACATTTTTACACTAAAAACCAAAATATTAAGAATACGGTGCCCGCTACATCTATTTTCATATCATAATAAGAAAGATCTATGTTTTTCTTACCTAACCTAAAAAGCTTAGGCGGGAAATGCAGAAAATGTGAATTCTGAAAATATTTCAATTCCGTCATTATGTCGCCACACGTGAAACTGTACGGATCGTTGTTAAAAGTGCTAAGAAACAAGTAAGTTGATTTTGGTAGTTTTAGTTTGAAATATTTAGCTTACCTAATGGAGATAGTTATAAATATGTATGTAAAGTCTAAAATTTGTGTTTTTTCTCAATAATTTGGCGTAAAATGTGTCTGAATTTATTATTTTGCTGTCGATAACTGGTACATCCATCAATAGACTTTGTACCGTATATCGACATAGGTGTCGATAAATGGTACAATGTAGCTCTCTCTTTCACTATGAATATTTGAATGTAAATGAAGATTAGTCTTATTCTGTTTGAAGAGTTTAAAGGAAAATATACTGAATTGATTCTGTACCAGTTATCGACACCCAAGTTTCGGCTTGTAGTGAAAGGTAAGAGTTGATGTATATGTATGTCGGTGTTTGGTACCAAGTAATGTCAGTAACTAGTTCATTTCTTTGTTCACTAGAAATATAAGATGGACAATGCTACGAGATTCCAATATTCGGTTGAAGACATGGAAAAAGCTGTCAATGCTGTTAAAAATGGAATGCCTACCGCTCAAGCTAGTAGAGTTTTCAAAGTTCCAAGAACAACCATAATAGGGAAAGTGCCAATTCAAAGGAAAATTGGTCCTGATACAACCCTAACTAGTGGCGAAGAACAGTTATTGGTGAAATGGATGTTTCACATTGCCAGTTGTGGTTTTCCTGCAACAAAACTGCAGCTTATAGACAGTGTACAATTACTATTGAAAAACCTAAATAGAGCAAATAACTTCACTAATGGAAGGCCAGGTCGCCACTGGTACGAAGCTTTCATGAAGAGGTATCCGGATTTGTCACAAAGAGTTTCCCAAAACCTATCCAATGCTCGAGCTTCCATAACAGAATGCAAAATCCGCCGTTGGTTCGAAGAAGTCAAAAAATATTTAAGTGATACTGGCAAATTTCATATAACATCTCACCCCAGCCGGGTTTATAACTGCGACGAAAGTGCGTTTTTTTTAAGCCCAAAAAGCGATAGGGTTTTAGTTAAGAATAGGGTTTTAGTTAAGAAGGGCGAAAAAGCGGTTTATTCGTTCATCAACAATGACGAGAAGGAATGCCTCACCACTTTGATCATATGTAGCGCGTCAGGAGAAATTCCTATGATCCTATACACCGTATACATCCTATGATCGTATACAGCTTTAAGAGGTTGCCAAAAGCTGTCATTGACAAAGTTCCCCAGCAATGAGGAGTGGGACGGTCTGAAAATTGATGGATGACAGGCGAAACCTTTTATGAATACATCGCCAATGTATTTCATCCATGGTTGATCGCTAATAACATAGATTTGCCTGTCATCCTTTTCGCCGATGGACATACATCCCATTTAACAATGGCCGTTAGCGTTTTTTGCAGCAAGAATGAGATAATATTAATCTCCTTTATAGCCAATGCCACCCATATCTTACAGCCACTTGATGTGGCACTTTTCCGACCACTCAAAATGGAGTGGAAAAAGTCTATTCACAATTGGCGAATGCAAAATAACGGGAAAAAATTAGCTAGGAATGACTTTGCTCCTATTTTGAAAATAACAATGGATAAAATGAAAAACTTTCCGGTTTTGGTTCTTGAAAAAATTACAGAAGCAATAATAAATAATAAACGCGGGCTTTACTGTGTACCGGAGGTTTCTGATTCAGTACTGAATAGTTACTTATTTTAACTGAATATTTGTTCAACTGTTTTCTTTATTGTTTCATGCTTTTTTAATAAATATGTTCTAACTAAGTTTTCTAAGTACTTGAGTGAGTACTTCAAAAACATTTTTCCCAAGTGTCAGTATCACATACTCATGTGTGTCGATATTTGGTACAAGACAAATTTTCCCATGTCGGTAATTGGGTCAATTGGAACTTCTCAACTATTTTTTTTTTTTATAAAAAAGTATGTATGACTAATGGAAATATAAACATCGTTTAGAAATAATCAATATTATAACAATTCACAGCAAAATTTTTAAAACTATAACTTCAATTTTCAAATTTTTATCACTTATTGAATTAGCAAAAACCTCTTAAGGTGTCGATAATTGGGACATTTACCTTACTATATGCATGCTTCCTCTTGTCTGCTACTCGCTCGGCTGTTTCTCGTGATGTTCACCTTAATTCTTAATATATTTCTCGGCATATTAATGCAAATCCAGGAGTGTTTTGAAGTATAGAAGTTCTACTTTCGAAATCATTTTTGTAAATTCAAATCGGGTCATATAACCTGTCGCATTCTCAGGCCTGCTGGAAAATTGCATAGAAACTAATTCGAATGACAGATCGAAAACTATGCATCCGACAGAGCATGCTTTTTCACATTTTATAGAGTATATTGAAAAAAAAAACAACTCAAAAAATAACCGAGTTATATTTGAAAAAAATTCGATTTGGCAGAAACGAACGGTCAGATCGAGTCATTCGACTTTTCATTTTCTTCGCGATTTTTTGCATGAAATTGTTTATAACAAAATTATAAACAAAGTCGAATAAAAAACTTCTCACTGGGATCTGACATGTCAGCTGGCGAACTCTGGCGGCCAGATGGATGAAGTTTTTATTTCCAACGTCAACATATGTACTTGCATGTCAAGTTTTTGATTTCTTACAAATAAGGTCGCAAAAGGAGAATAATGGAAAGTGTTAATTTTGCAAAACGTAGAATCAACAAGTAGAGAGTGTTGTGGCGTGAAAAATTGTAGTTCTAAAGCATATACAAATGCAAGTATTAGCTTTTTCATCGGTTTCCGAGGCCAAACAAATATTTTGTATTGAGAGAAAATCATTCTGGAGAAAAGGAAGATTGATTTATTGAAGGTATGAAAAATCAATCTGAAAAAGAATCACACAACTCCTAGAATATTCTTTACATTTTACAAAAGAAATGATTGAAACTCTGATATTATTAGTTCCCATTATTAATGAAAATTCCAGATGCTGCAGCCAAAACATTTAAAATTGTTGGATCTGTGTTGCCTGAACATTTATTGGTATTATTAGAAGAAATGTTTACAGTGATTATGTGGTACGATAAATATGTCTTCTCCGATCTTATAAGATGACAAATTCATGGAAGATTAAGTGAAATGGTGGAGTAACAAATTTATGTATATGCTGGTTATTAGATTGAAGTTAGATTAGGTATAATAAGAATACACACGGAATGAAAATGTTTTTTTTTGTATATTCATTATTAATACATCTTGAGTTACATTATGATTGATGTTGTTTTATTATGAAAACCACATTTGATTATATGAAACATTATTTCTCATTGAATCCATGTATACTACTAAATAAATGTTTTTCGTGAAATTTTAAATATATTTTGTCTAAAGTTCTTTCACAAATAATTAAATGTCGAATAATAAAAAAATTCACAGTTGCATAAAGAATCATCAATAAAAAGTTTCGAAATATGTTTATTGATAATTGCCCATCATATCTGGCCGATTATGAACTTCCTGCATAAAAAAGCTTGAATTAATAGTTTCACATCACTTAAACAAATACAGTTGATTTAGACTAGGTATTATACAAATCAAATTAAATCAAATCAAAATAGATAAACAAAAAGCAGTAAATTAGACGATGTCAGGCCTCAAATTCTCTTCATTTTTCCCACATTTTATTATGAATTTGGATCTTTCCAGCCTATCACCTTCTCTGTATTTTCGCTGGAGTAAATTTTCACCTACATATAGCTTAACACTTTCACTCGAAACTAACATTGTTATAGGAAAAACTCAAAAAACTTTCAAATCTCTCATATAACTCGTATTGACAGTTGGTTTTGAGACGCCATGTTTTGACGTTATCACCTAAGCTCCGCCTCCATGTCAGATCCCAAAACGGCCAAAACTGTTCTTCAAACAATGGCGCAGCTGGTTTTCTTCCAACACTGTTTACATGAACAGTGTTGCCGTTTTGGCATTTTTAATGCTAAATCTAGCATTTTTTTTGTCTCAGTTAGCATGTAAAATTTGAGTTCAGCATATTGCATATTTTTAGCATTTTTTGGCCTCCCTCTACCTATAGTAGAAAATTTTCAATCTGCTATGGATATTAGCACTTGAATGACGTTTCCTAAGGAATAAATGCATAACAAGATGAAGTCCATTGGCATTTCTGAAACCTAACATAATTATCTAATAGGGGAATTCATCAATATTCGCAGAAACGATTATATTTTCGTTTACGTTTCACGATTAGGGGAATCGCTAAGTCAGCACCCGAAGCAAGTTAGCGACGATTAAGACGATTTTCATTTTACGTTTTTAAGTGAGCACACTTGCATTTTTTGTTTGTGAACATACCCCAATTTCAAGGGTCTATTACCTATCAGAAATATGACAGTAGAAGTACGGACAACATGAAGTTGCATAGAACAAAATTTAATTATTAATCAAAATAAAATTCAAATTTTTATAATTGTATTAAAAAACACTTTTAAACTGGCATTTTTTTAGCATATCAATAATTTCATTTGGCATTTTTTTAGCATTTTTCCCCGAGGTTTTAGCATATATTTCTCAGAAACGAAACGGCAACACTGCCTGAAAAAGTTGCAGTGCTTGGCTCTATAAAAACATAAATTTTTTTAGTCGTATTTTTCCCAGATATTAGTCTATTGCACTGTATCGAAAGTCAGGTACGGGAGTAATTTTAATATAAATTTAGACCATGATTTTCGAAATGTTTTTGATATCTAATAAACAGATTTTTTTCCCGGTACATATTGGCATCTTCAGCGGCTCCCGTCAGATCAAATGGGCTCAAATTTGATATCTGGGTTTTTTTTGAGGCAGAACAAAAATACAAGAATTCAAGCAAATTCAAAGAAAATTTTGGCATCTCCAAACTTTGGCAGGAGAGCATGGGCGGAATATTTTCAAACCGGAGGCAAAAGATGCCGAAATCGATTAGGAACAATCATATTCCAAATATAACGATCCTTTTTTGAAGATTGTATGGAGCTACAACAAATTTTGCACCACCAAACTGAGTTGAAAGGTTGAAAATTTGGCTAGTAGATTGAGTTCACGTTAAATAATTTCCTTTTGGAATTATAAATTTTTTTTCCAGAGCCGCCATTTTGATGTAGAGATTTATTTTTTCGTGGTTTTTGAATATTTCTCACTTCCACGGATTATTCAGGTTGAGTTAGAGGGTTTAAATTTGGTAAGTGGATTGTTTATGTTGAGGTTTCAACTCTTCTACTCAACGGTGCTGCACTTCGCAGAAACTATTCCGTTTGATTCGCATCTGGACCTGCTTTGTCAGTATGCTATTATGCACTTCGCGAAATTGCTTTCACAATAAAATAAATTATTTTCTTCCTTTTAAATAGGCTTGCTATCAAAGCGTGTTTATTTAACTATAATTTATTCTGTCCAATTGCATCACGATTCGATACACTTCGCGAAAAATACGACCTTAGTGATGGAGCCCTGATGATCACTCATTTTTTAAAAAAGTTTCATTTTAGACGATCTGATTTAAGTAGTTAGAATGTTTGCAGGAAATTTATTATTAATTCGTCACAAGAAATATCTTACAAGTTTTCATCTAATTATGTACATCATCTATTTCAAAATCATTGTGGGGGAGTTGCAGGGGAATTGTCAGCTTTACTCTCTAGCGAAAATGGTGGAATTCTACAATCAAAATTGTAGCCGTCCTCTCTTTCCATCCTGAATGTACCCCTGTAAGAAATATCTTTCAGTAATAGAATTTTTCGATTACTTTTTAATGTTATGTTTTCTTTGAAAAATCTTTACATGCTCACCACATATGTCCACTAGGAGCTTGTAAGCTGACATGACTACTGTATTGAAAAGCTGGTAGTGTTTTAGTAAGTGCTGGTTCTTGGCCAACAACTCCACGTCCTCTAACTGTTTCTAATGTTCCTGATAATGAGAATATTCGCCAGTGCCTTTCCCTCAATTGAACACTCAAGTGGCCCATATTTTCTAGGCGTATACAATACCGCCACTAAGAAAAGAAAAATTATATATAATTAAATCACTCTATCAAAGAAAGTATTTCATTAATAATTTCATAATATTTAATTAAATGAAGAAAAAATTATTTCTTGAATAATTAATTCCATAATTTGATTTTTGTATACAGAAAATTTGAGGCACTGCAATATGTCCCAATACCTATAAAAATGAAATTAAATAATTTTAAGATGCAAAAAAATATGAGAAAAATAACAATTTTTCATATTCAGCTATGCGAAACATAATACATCTTACCCAGTAAACAGAATTAGCATGAGATTCTCTACAGCCCATATAAAAGGGTATCACAGTTACACGAATATTCTCAGTAGTTTCTTTATGTACATCAGAAAGCTCTAGCCAAGGATGATTTTTCTTTTGCCATGCACGAAGCGTTTCCAGAGGGATAAACGGAGGATCTGTAAACAAGTTTTTTTTGATAACATCTGAACATCTAAAATTAAAAACCAACCTCTATGTTTATCATATTCCAGAAACTTATCAAAGAGCTCATGTTGCAATGGGTTTTTCTCTGCACTTGTGTAGGGTATTATATCCTCATGAGCGACATAATCTAAACCTGGAATGGCATACAGACTTCTTGATGATTCTTGGTTACCCAAAAAAGTTACTGCCTCAGTTTGTGCTCTCTACAAATTATATTTTAGTATATTAAATATTTTCAGAGAAATATTGTTTCATCTCACAATATATGGACAATCTCTTTGGTCAATTAAAACTTGATAAAAGGTATGTGTTCTTCCACGGACTTCTTTTCCAATCCCCTGATTCTCTTCATCATCATTTTTATGTTGAGGTATATCACGGTCATAAACTCTTGCCAACCAAGGGAACAAGACAACTCCACGGTAACCAAAAATACGATGTAGAATTAGCTGCCCTGTTTCGTATTTTCCACCTAATTTTGGGGATTCTAGTTTTCCAACTTCAGCTAATCTGAAATATAAAATTCATTGTTTTAAATACCACAGTGAGTGATACATATCACATACCTGGCAAAAGTTCGTTGATTAATAATAATTTTTGAGAACAATCTTAGTTTTTTGTTAAAAACATTCCTGAGTATTTCCATAGTTCATTTTTTATTTTCCACAATAGGATTTTCAAAATTCATATCATATCGCCAGTCTCAAGATATATGTGATACTTGGAATTTGTGAGTTCTAATTCAATTACGGAAATTATCTTTATCACATAAATACGACAAAATATTGAAATTATTTCCAGTTGATTTTATTTACAAATTCATTTTTTTGAGGTTGAAAAGTTGGAAGAACATAGATGAAATGCCATCAATCTTTTTTATTTTTCTTCTTTGAGACTCACTTGAACAGCATTAACAGTAGTAAACGGTAGGTTTTTCTTGTTTACTTCTGTGTACCTATTTCATTACACGAATTTTCCAGTAATGTTTTGTTATAAGTAATATAACTTATACGCTCAAATAATGATGAAATGAATTTACTTTCATAATATTAATTTCAATGATCTAATTATTGGTATTTAACTCTATGTCCTCATATAGCGGATTACAAAATATTAAAAAATTCAATTTAGGCCAAGCGCTAGAGCAAAAAAACACTGTTCGTAATGCAATCTTCTACAGAATTGATTTGACTTTTGGAACATGTTCAGGAGTGTCCCATGAATATAAATCCACGTTGACGTCATGCGGGGATGGTCGCGTTAGCTACCATCTTGGAAAAAAGTTTTATCAAATATCTCGTGAATCTTGCTTCATACGACAAAAATAGTTGATATAATTTTCGTAGATAATAACATTTTCTACAACTTTTATTCATAACTTTTTTCTGTACAATTCATAAATTTTTATTCATAGCGTTCTAAAATTTTTTTATTGCTAAATATATGGTTAACTTAGTGTCGAGTAGGACATACAAGAGGCAGTACATTTGTCCCGTACATGACGTCAAAATGTAAGAGCGGCTCAACATTTTATATTGTACTGCTTCAAATTTTATGACGCGGGTGTCGCGCTAGGCGCTACTTACTTTACGTCTCCGTAAAACTATAGGATGACGACAAAGAGGAAGTGAGACGCATGCTACAAATTTATTGCATTATTGCTTTTCAAGTCTCGTCGAGCGATAAGGAAATATCCTATGAGGCACGTATTGAAGCGACTGTTTTGCTTTTGAATATCCTAATCCTTCAAAATATATTAATTGTTTCAATTTTTATTTACCTACTTGCAAACAATATTCACTATGCTAATCGTTTCATATCACTTTGAGATTCTGATTATTAATATATCATCAATTAGAGTTCAGACTGTAACTATTGTACTGCAATAAAATCAAATGTCATAGTCGTACCCGTAACTTCAAACGTATCGCCGAGCTTCAGTCTTCAGTACGCCTCGCGTCATTTGAAGTGGGACATTGTACTGGCTCAGTACAAAAAAGAGGCTACTCTTACAAACTCATTTTCATGTCGTGTCTTACCCAACACTTAACGGTTGATGATACTTGAAAAATGATAATTACCAAATTTGTAGAGCATAAAGTTTACTATGAATTTTATTTGAAATTTTTTCCCGTGAAATGTATACTTTAAGAGCTATAACGCTATAAATTCCGAGTAGATCCTGAATAGCTACGAGATTATAATGCTGTATATTGACACGGGGGTCGCACTCGACTTCATCTCATTGAAATTTTTGTAGCTGCGTTAGTTCTGTGTTCTGTATTACAGCTTGGAGTGAAAACATTTCGTATGATAATTTACGAGGTGCAAGTTTTATCAAGCTATAGTTCTAAAAGTATACATTTCACGGAAAAAAGTTTCAGCTAAAATTTATAGTAAATTTTATGTTCTTAAAATTTGGTTATTACCATTTTTTATGTATCATCAACCGTTGACTATATATTTAGCAATAAACAAATTAAAAAAGTTTAGAGTGCTATAAACAAAAATTTATGCATTGTGCAGAAAAAAGCAATGAGTAAAAGTTGTAGAGAATGTTATTATCTACGAAAATGACATCCCCCTGAAACATGTTTCAACAGTCAAATCAATTCTGTAGAATATTGCAGAAAAAAATAAGCGGCGCTTGGTCTAATTCATTTAAAATCAATTTGAAATAATCCACTTGAAATAGTTGTTTTACATTCATGTGCATCTTCTAGTCCTTTAAACTTTTGAAGGATTTAGTTGAATTTACATTCTAAAGAAGATTGATGTGGCTGTGAATATGAATAATATCATATTTGAGGCCTTTCTTATATCAAATTTTATTTCATCTTTACAGTAAAACTGACATCAAAGGAAGGCAAAAAGAAAGAAAAAATAGTGAGGATTCATTATTTTTTATTAATAAGTAGTTTGGATATGTTTGGAATTGCGGATTGATATCTATTTTACAAATTTCATAGCGAACTCTTAATGATACATAAGTACACCATATTCAAAAAAATTATGATTTACTAATATTTACAAATTAAATTGAATTAATAATCCATGTACGCAAATAAACATGTAGTATCATAATCTCCACAGGACTCTCATTTCAAGTATTCGTTCATAAACTAACCAATAAATTTATTTCATTCCTCAGTATCCAAGCACATTTTATATTATACTTTCATGAAGTAACAAATTTGCAATACGTGTAAAAAATTTGAAAAGTTATGAATTTTATTCATAGATTAAGCTGATGATGAATATTAGGTACAATATATTTAAAAAGTTGATATTGTGAAGTATAGGTATATCCATTTTCAATACTGATTTGTATTACTCAGGACGTTACTCGATAAATATCAGTTAAGATCTTTAAAAAATAATATTCTTTCTTTTAAGATTTTCTCCTATACAATAAACAACACTGCGAGTAAAGAATTTTAGAATAAAGAATATTTATCAAGTGATAATACGTAGTGCAATTCATATACTTTGTTTCAAATGAATGATACAGAGAAGTTCATGAAGTTTTTGTGGAAAATTCACACTTCAATATACCTATACCATTCGAATGCAATAACGACGGAAGTTGAAGTCAAATATTAATTTTCTCTCCATATTATTATTATTTATGCATTGGATGATATTTCAAAATTATACATTGCTTTAGATTAATTGATGTATATCCATCTTTTTTTCGACAAGTTTAACATAATTCCTAGTTTTTAATTTTTCTAAAATCTTCAAAGTTTCAATTAACCCATAGAATATTCAATATTCTTCGATAATATTTCGAATAGAAACTTCAACTTTCGCGTTCATTTTAAAAATTCAATATCACATACATCTTTTGAAATAAAAACCACTTTTAATACCATAATCGATCTCAGTCACATTTAACAATAATTAAAAATATATTTTAACAGAAAATATTTAGTGAGCTAATAAGAATATCACAGATGTTAAACATTTTCTAATAAATTGAGGTAACAGTAGCATTTTCTCTAGTGAAGATATCTCACAATAATTCGTATGGTTAGAACCAGTAGAACGAGTTGTCCAGAGAAAGGTATCTTGGTTCCTTTACCGCAAAGTTTAATTTCGCTTTCCTGAAATCAATATTAATTTATTTCAATATAAAAGTGAAGAATTTCATAATTATAATCTTGGAAATACAAGAAAAATTTTCTCTCCAGTTCTGGAATACAGAACTCAGATGGTCTCTGTGTCTGTGTGTTATATGTTATATAGACCGAGAGATACAGGAAGGATTTGTGAAGTCATTTCTTACAGTATGGCGCTTTTAGGGGAGTTCATATACGTAACAAATTTAAAGAAATTGACGTTCTTACCGATAGATCGCGGGTCGCAATTGCAGAATAATTAATTGAAATTGCTCGAAAATCCGGAGGTGTCAAACAATTTCTTTCACAAAGTTTCCTCAATTTATCGGTATTTCAACAACAAAAAATCCGACTCTCCCTATATGCCATACTTCTCCGGTGGGTGTTTCGGCCCGCCATACGATTTTGAAAATGTTTTTTAAAATTTTTTTAAAATTTATTTCTTACAGGCTGATTTAAAAAAAAAATTGTTTTCTATTAATATTGTGCGAAAATCATCACGCCATACCATTCCGACGGTCTAAAATACCCGCCATACCTCCTCAAACATGTAATTTTTTAAAATTCGAAAAACTATTTCTTTCACCTTGAAATTTGGTCTACTAGTTGTTTTTATGATTAGAAACATAATTGTTATAATGCCATACCTGTAGAGTGGGCGATATACGTACAATGTAATTAAATAATTGTAAAATTTCATGCAACAATTTCTGGCACCACTTTTGGACTTCAAAATAAGTATGGGATAAATTTTCCTGAATCATACTTTTTGTGAACTTTCCGAAAATATAAATGCCATACTGTAAAAAAACCTTTTATTTATTTATTTTTTTTACATCGCTGCGTGCGTATCGCGCTCTTTCGTGCCAAGGTCACAGTATGGCGTATTTATTTTAACTTATAATCGTATTGGGACTTTTTTTTCAAAAAATTAAGCTAACCTATCTCAACCTATCCATAGTAACCTATCCTCTTAGTTGAAAAAATTATTAAATTACTGAAATATATAAATTTCATCTATTTCATAAATATGATGAATAGGTACTTTCTTCAACTCGGAGGTTAGGTTAGTAAGTTTGTATTAGGATAGGTTAGGTACCTTAATTTTTTGAGGTAATCGAGCGAAAATCTCTTCAGCCAAAAATAAAAAGAATCTGAAATTTTCTCATGACGTTTGCCTTGCATTGAAGATGATCGTATTTCATCGATGATTCTTGTAAAAAAAATGAGAAAAATTAACAATTGACAAATTAACAAACTAGTTTGTGATGCCGATAATGTATTCCTTCAATAATTATCATGAAAGTTTATATTAATTTAAAAAATCTGGGTTTGGCGGTGAAATTTTGAAGGACGATTTACGGGAAAACTGTGACAGATAAGTGTGTTTTGGAGTAAATTTCGTCGTATTCAGCCTATCACTGAATTGAAGAAGTAAAATAGCATGGAAATTTTAATTTTATTTTTAAAATAGAACGCTGAACTATATATTTATTCAAGAATAAAATTCTGAACTATATTTATTTAAAAATAGTATGAACTCATTTCTTATAGAATCTGCCGATATTAGCAAATTCAGATGTTTCTTTCTATAGATCACTTACATTTATATTTCTATTAATACAGCTCATATAATGGCGTCTAGGAAGATTGTTGAATAAAGCCTTATAGCAAGTAGTGCTCATGTTATAATTAATTTGCTGGGGATCCGGCCAAGGAATTGATTGTTCAAAATTTGGCCGACATAAATTATTGATCACCAACAAAACCATGTTGCTCCCCAATACTCTCTGCACAATGAAAGGTCTGAAAATTTAAATAAAACTTTAGATACACCTTTGATCAAAATAAATATAATAATATAAATACACATAGATGAAAATATACTAATATGTCTACAACTTAAGTATTAGTCAGTTACAAACACCAGCATTCAATTATATAGAACAAAACTCTTCAAATGAATAAAATGCATAAATTAATAGAAAACTGGGTAGGATTAAGGTCAAACAAGAGCCGAATTATTCTTTTCTGTGCAATGAATTCCCTCCCCCAACCTGTTCATATACCTTATAATAACGTTTGAAAAATGAGGTGAAAAATAACATGATAGACATGTACAAGATCTACAAGTGTATTTTAGACTTTTGCAAACATACCACCTCAATTCAGAGTCAAGAATATAACTCGCATATGTGGTCTCCTTGTCAAAAATATTCAACAGCGCATTACGTGCAAGCCTACCATAATGGAACTGTAATTTTACCGTTTTACTATCACACACTTCAACTATTTTTAGCCCGATTTCCACAGATTTCTATTCCGAAGACACAAAATGTTCCATAAAGTTTTTTCAGAAACCCAATACTTTTCAAGTTATTGGCAATTGAAAATTCGGAATTTTCAGTTTACTAATGTTTAGTTTACTAAGTAGAAAAAAATACGATTAGTTTTTGGGCCATAACTCCTTCAATTTTGAAGCTATCACAACTTATAAAAAATCATTTTAAAGGTGATTAAAAGAGCTACAACTTTTTTCATAAATAGTGAAAAACCTTTTATTTTGAAAGGGTGAAGGGTCAAAGGGCTCGAGAGAGACTGTGATTGCGCTACCGCGCCCTACATTTTTTATAATTTTTTACGTATTTTTTATTATTTTTGAGATATTACGAAAAGAAGGTGGTTTTTTTGAGGATTCGAAATTTTTTTTTCTTAAAATCGTGGTTTTTTCGAAAAATATGTGTTCCAACGCAGCCAAACTGCTAGAATCCATCAAACTCTTTATATATAAGTTAATTCCAGACGAAATACGATTAATTTTAATTTTGGTAAAAATGGCACTCATGAAACCCATTGATTTAAAAAAAACCATTGGATGTTCCTCTTTTTTTAATTACAGCTCACTCATTTTACATGCAAAAGACTTTTAACAGTGCTCATTTTGAAGCTTATTTCAAACACTATAAAATCCTTTTTCATTAGCATGCATAAAATTTAATCGCTCTCCGCTAGATTGTATTGAATACATCGATTAAATTTCAGACAAAATAAAAACGGCTTTGATCTTCAATATCTCGCTTAATATTGCACTTAGAACACTCTTCAATTTGTTCATTTTTTTACCTGCTACAATTTTGTTTCTTATAATATTATCGCTAAAATGCATATTTTTGGAGATATTTGCAAAAAACCGTTGAAAATCATGGAAAAATTTCGAATTTTCAATTGCCAATAACTTGCAAAGTATTGGATTTCTGAAAAATCTTTATAGAACATTTTTTGCTCGAAACGGTTTTCTATCGATATCCGAGGTTATTTTGAAAAAAAATTTCCACCCCCAGGGTGAAAACGGAGTTCAGGTCAATATCACTTTTGAAGTTAAGGGTAAGATAAGCCTAATTCCAAAATTTCAAGTAAATCGGTTCATAGTAAAAAATTTCTGAGCTAAAAAGCTTCAATGACTGCACTAGTGATACATCAATCAATCATAGCAAACACCTTACAAGCCAAGATAATAAAACTTATTTATTATTATATTTGGGCACATAAGATCCTTTGTTAATAAGCTTGTAAAATTCTCAAAAATCAAGCGTAAATTCATATTATTTCTTACCTTGAACAGTTGGTCATAGTCTTATTGTACCCACTATTCGACATATTCCTCTCAGTGTAATGCACCAAATTATATATCCACATTTCCGTGTCGCAAGGTTCCGGTTTTGTTTTTTGTATCCTGTATCTAGCGATGAATTCCTTTTCATTCAACTTGAAGTATGCTTGATCGGGATTCTCCATTTCTTCTTGTATTTCGCTATCAACTAATAGAGGCTCGTGTTCTAGATGTTCGTCTATTGGTTCCGGAGTTTGATAAAAGAGCGGATTCAGTTCATCTCCTACCACAAGATTCATGAAGAATGCGATTGAGGTTAGAAACCAACGGTAGATGTTTGAGAATTGTAAAAATGGCTGAGGAAAGAAAATTGATTATAGTACAGATTTTTAAGGTGTGTAATGTCTTCATTTCTTTCAAAACTGCTATCATCATATACACTTCAAGAAGACTTGCTTGCTAGAAAAAAATATGGGTAAATACTGTAGAAAATCGATATTTACCGTGAGAAGCGTGCTAGCAGGACTTCCTATATCTTCTCCTTCTGGACATAATCCTTGATAGTCGAACATCTTAGTCGATTTGTAAATATTTTCTTTCAGTAAATCTTTCATAATGTCAGGCCTTATTTTGCCAAAGAAATAACCTGTATCTTGGATATTGTTACTTACTATCACATAACCATTGTCATCAAGCATGAGACAATGTAATTCTTTTGAATCACATGTCCTAGTGCATGGCATGTCTCCACACTGGAAATAATAATTACAGTATTTTTAAAGACTCTGACTTCCATAGACCAACATTTAGAATAGCGGAAATTGAATAAGTTCTTGTGGTGTATTTCAACAGAAGAAACTTTTACTGACTTTTCATTTAGAAGAACATAGTTTTGAGCGATTTCATCTCTTTTTCACGCCCACTAGTTATTATAGGACATTGGGATGCATAACAATGAACATTTCAGAATGTAGAATATTAGGTGAACGAATTAGGAGAAAAAAAGGAAAGATATCCATTAGAGCAGCGTTTCTCAACCTGTGGGGCGCGCGAGTATATCTGTGCAGACATATAAATCGATGAAATTACTCTACTTACAGCTGTTGTGATATTTTTGAATAGGGAGTAGAGAGACGAGTGGTAGAACTGGTAACCAACGACTGCAGCTGGAGCCTTTTTGCTACCATCATCTCGAAATATAGCGTGGCTCACAGTTACCAAAACATTGGTCTCGTTACCTGAAAATTGTTACAGAAACCGGTTTAAGAATAATAACCTAAGATAATTTATTTATTAACAAGTAATTATGTATAATAACCAAATGTAATTCTATACAATTGGGAATAAAGTCTAAAAGAAGCGTTGCTTATATATACGAATTGCTTTAATTATGAACTCACCAATATCGAAAGGGACGGAGTAAATAAATCCTCGGGGGTCAGTGTAGTGACTTTCAACTGCCCTCTTATACCAAACTTCATCGATGGCTCTGTTGTTCATTATATGAAAATTTCTGAAAAACATTTCCAACTGATAGCTTATGAATGAGAAGGAAATACGTAGTAATATTGAATTAATATGTTGGAGACGTAAAAATCTCTGCGATTTTCACTCATATAACATTAAATAATACTACGTGACGCGAGTCGAAGTTTCACACTATTTGTAACTTAAACCTAAAGAAGCTAGAGTTTTCAGAGTAAGAAACTGAAATTTCGAGCTGAAGGAACTTAATTATCTAACCTAAGAAACTGGGGCTCACAGTTGAAAAAGCTGAAGTTCCCATAAGAAGAGGCTAAGGTTTCTAGCTGAAGAAACTGAAGAATCAAACCAATAAAGGTTTGGCTTTCAATTAGAAAAGCTAAATATTCCTGCTGAAGAAGGTAAAGAATGTTAATTATCTAGCCTGAAAAGCAGATGCTTTCAGCTGAAGCAGTTTAAGAATCTACTTAAAAAAGCTTTAGCTTTTAGTTGAGAAATTGAATTTTAATGCTTCTTCTTTTGGTACCATGACCGTTCAATGATCGTTGGGCCCCGCTTGCTTGGTATTTTTCCCTCTATATTAAGGTGTAGCATTTCATATTTGCCTTATTTTCAGATCTTTTTCCATACGATTGAGAAGTCTATTGTTGCTGACATTGTCCATTCAAATGATCTTTAATAGACGTCGTTACACCCACATTTCGAATGATTCGAGGCGTTTAAGCATTACTTCCGTGAGTGTACATGCCTCCATGCCATACAAAAGAACTGGGAACACATAGCAGCGTACCATTTTCATTCTTAACTTTAAGGTTAGGTCGTGACTGGTTAGCACTTTTTTCATTCATAAAGGCGGCTCTGACTTTTTCTATTCTATCGTTGATGTTGCTACCCAGATACACCAATTTATGCACCTTTTCCAAATGCACGCCATCGATCATAATACCATTACCTGTAATATCACGTGTTTTACTGATGATCATATATTTTGTACTGTTGACATTGGTTTTAAGCCAAATTACACAGGCGTCGGTGATCTTATTCATTAGATTTTGTAGAGCTTCTTCGTTGTTCGTTACAATTAGTGTATCGTCGGTGTATCTTATATTATTAAAATTAACTCCATTCATACTGATTCCTTCACTGACATCATCAAGAGCTTCAATGAATATTTCTTCCGAATAGAGATTGAAAAGCATGGAAGACAGAATACAGCCCTGTCGCACTCCTCTTTTGATATTGACTTCCTCCGATAATTGATGCTACACTCGTATTTCGTACTTGTAATTTTAATGCTGAACAAGTTTAATTATTTAGCCGAAAAACCTGGGCTTTCTGCGGAAGAATTTAAGAATACAAAACGAAGAAGCTGGGACTTTCAGTTGGAAAAGCTAAGGTTTACATACGAAATAGCTCAAGTTCATATTCGAGATTTGTAGCTAGAAAAGCTCAAGCTTCCACCCGAAAAAACCTAATCTGTGCAGCATGAAAACCTGAAGCTGAAGAAAAGTCAAAATCTAGAAATAAATATTCTAATTCTTCAAATACATAATCAATATATTGTCATCAAGTAACATCAATATAAATATCAAATTACTTACGACGGCTCGCTGGTGGATAAATCTATATTTTGAGGAAAATCTTGCCATCTTGTCAAACCACTGTGTGTTGCTAAGAATGCCACGGTGATGCCAAACCGCCTTATAAATTCTGGTCTGCATGAAAAATTAATTTATCTCATGTTATTTTGGTAAGATACTTTCATGAAGAATTCAACGAATCATTTAGTTCAAATTACAGTTTAAACTCATATTTGCTTTGTACTATCCCAGTAGATTAGTTTTTTCAAGATTTTTCGTTGAAGGAATTTCCCAATTTATTTCCGATATTAGGATTATTTTAAACTTAGCTTTATTCGCGGTAAGAATTCAGAACTGATGCGAAAATAGTTCATAACCAATTCGGGATTGATGTAATACGCATGCTCGATTCTGAACCAGTTCCGGATTATTCTAAACCCAGAATGATTTTAGAACTAGTTCTAGGAAAACTTCAAGTTACGGCAATTCTTATGAAATTTGTGATTTAACCAAGCAATCGTGCCTGCGCGAGTCTAGAACTTACGGTTCTAGTTTGATTCCTAGAACCAATACAGAATAGATTCCGAAATAGCTCGAGTTTATCCGCGGACGAAGAACCGAATATTCGGAATTTTTTTATCGAGAAGGCCGTAATTCAAACTTCGCATGCGAATAGTTCCGAATAGGGTTGCCAGGTCGCCAAACGTAATAGCCGGACAGACCAGCCAGTTTGGCCGGACATTTGAGTGAAAAGGCCGGACACCCTACATTATCGAAGATTTTGTGTCTTAGTGTTAATAAGTACGATAAAAGAATTGTATGTGAAATCAAGCTTTTCTAATTACTACCATCAACCTTCTTAAATTTTAATGAAATATTAATAAAATCGAATAATAATAATAATAATAATAAGTTCCTTATTTCCAGCAGGTATAAAACCCAATTACAATAAAAGTATAGCTAAATAGAAAAGAAATCAAATCACAGCGCGCCAGAGACAAAAAGAAAAAACTAATATGAACAAAATGAAACAAAACAAAATTAATGCAAAAGTAATATCAACCAGTATCCCGAAAGCTGAAACTAAACCTAATACAAAAAATAAGCTTATTTATTATTTAAATCAGTAGCAAGAACAATAACAAGAGAAAAAAAATTACATAGTAAAAAATATAATAATTAAATAATTTAAGATGTAACGGAAACACTACTTAGCTTAACTTAATTCAATTCAATTCAATCAGATTCAAATTCAACTTAAGTACATAACTCCTAACAATAGCTGCAAGTGAATCAAATTGAACGTCACATTCACTCGCAACTGAATTGAATGTATGCCCCATGTACCAAATGGGAGATTGCATTAACAAGTTCGTCCTTGGATTCTCTAGGTGGAATAGTTCCATATTACGGGAAGCTTGCCTCGGAACACGAAATCTCAGAGTAGACAAGAGTGCAGGGCAGTCAATACTGTTGTGCAGTAATTTATATAAAAATTTGAGACATAAAATTTCTCTCCTACCCTGCAATGAAACCACATTGAATCGACTCAACAATGCTTCATGACTAACTCCTCTTGGTGGATAAACTTTGTCCTCCCTCCAAACCAAGAACTTCAAGAACCTTCTCTGAACAGCCTCAAGATGGTATTGATGACAAAAATAAATAGGATGCCAAATCATGCTACCATATTCCAACTTGCTACGTATAAGAGAATGAAAAAGACTTATAAAAGTTGAAGAGTTCTTGAAATAATTGCCATTGCGAATAATGAAACCATACATTCTCGAGGCAGATGAAACAAGCTGTGAGACGTGTGGAATAAAGGAGAATTTCTGATCAAACACCACACCAAGATCCCTCACCCTATCGAGACGAGAAAGTACCCGACCACCGACGGAATAATCAGACCTCAATATATCCACTTTCCTAGTGAAAGTCACAACATTACACTTTGACACATTCAAACTCAAAAAATTATCTTCACACCAACCGACAACATAATCTAATGCGAGCTGAAGTCGAGTACAGTCGTCAGGTGCACTGATAGTACAACTTCAAATCGTCCGCAAACATCAAATGTGGTGATTCAATATTATCCATTAAATCATTCAAAAACAGAATAAATAACAGTGGCCCAAGATTCGATCCCTGAGGTATCCCAGAGGTGGGTATAAACTCAGACGACCTTATACCCTCCAACCGCACAAACTGACGACGGTCAATCAGGTAAGAATGAAACAGTTTAACAAGGCCATCGGAAAAACCAAATTTGTTGCGCAATTTCAATAAGAGGAGCTCATGATCAATCTTGTCAAAGGCCTTCTGAAAGTCTGTGTAAATCACATCGACCTGACCAGCGCAGTCGAGTACCTCGAATACATATTGAGAAAATATTACTAAATTGCTTGTACAAGATCTCTTTGACATGAATCCATGCTGCTCAATCTTGATATGGTTCCTGACGGATGGATAAATAACATTATATATAACAATTTCAAAAACCTTAGAAAAATTGGATAAAATAGAAATTGGTCTATAGTTATTCACAATAGAAGGATCTCCTTTCTTCAAAACAGGTATGATCTTCGCCAATTTCCAAATTGTAGGCCATGTGGCTTTGCTTATGATAAGGTTAAATATATGAGTTAATGGACCAGAAAGTGCATAAATACAATCCTTTACAATAAAACTTGGTATTTCATCAGGACCAGACGTGAGCTTATTAGAGAGTTTCTTGGCAGCAAAAATAATCTGACTTCGTGTTATCAAATTAACACATATTGCATCCTGATCGCCAAAATCATTCACATAACATGCATCACGATTTACAACAGGATCATATACCGAACTGAAATACTCAGCAAAGGCGTTCGCGATAGATACAGGTTTATCATATGTTACCACGCCATACCTCATCTCACCTGGAATTCTAGAGATACCTTTCTTCTCATTGATAAAAGACCAAAAAGAAGAGGGATCCTGTACGATTTTATTTTCCGAGCTCTGAATGAAGTTTTTATAAGCCAAATCAATATCATGTTTAATGACTTTTCTCAAACTTTTGTATCTTGTCAAATATAATTCACTACCATACTTCCTGAAGTTACTCAGTGAAGTTTCTTTTTCCAATATGTTATAGTCGAATTAAACCAGGAGGGAAAACGTCTTTTTCTTTTAATTTTATAAGGCACAGTTTGCAAAAATATATCATTCAATATTGCGTAAAATTTATCGCAAGTCACATCGACACTCTGAATCGGCTCATAAACCCCATCCCATGTGGTATCTGCTATCATTTGGTACATAACCGGAAAGTTAGCCCTACGAAAATTGAATTCTCTAGTGTTCATAGGAACCACGCCCATGGAAACAATATGATCCAATCTACAAGAAACATAGAAATGAATCGGAGGGTGTTGCGGATCAACACTCACGAGAGAAAAGTCATCCTGAGAGATGCGACAAGCAATATTCGAGAAAACTAGATCCAGTAGTCTACCATTGATATTAATCAAGTTATTGAATTGATTAAGGTTGAGAATCTCTGCTAAGACTGCTAAAGCAACACATTTCCCATCCGAAGGTGAATTGTTCACAAACTGAGGAGCATTAAAATCACCTATAATTAACAGTTTTTTATCAAGTACGGATTGAATAGTTGAGAGACAGTCAAAAAATAGATCATACGTTACTATATCAACTTGAGGAGGTACATAAACAACAATAATAACAAACATCAGTGATCCAGCTTTAATTTTACAGCCAATTACATCAATATATGGAGCCAAGTCATGCAGTGCCGATAAATCAATGCTCTCCGATGAATACCTATTATGGACTGCCACAAGAACTCCACCTCCGGTAGAGCACCCCGTCGAATGAAGATCCCTGTCACATCTATAGACGGAATAATCATCCGGAAAAAGTTCAGAGTTGAATACACCATTCTTTAACCACGTCTCACTCAAACAAATCACATCGAAGTCACTGGCAGACACCGAACAGAATAAGTCATTTACTTTGGAATTAAGTCCGCGCACATTTTGGTAAAAGCAGTTGATCCCAAAACGACTGTAATTGGGCGAGGCTAGTTTTTTAATGGAACAATTGTTGGAATTCCATGTATGAAATTCAACTGGACGACCTCTCCGTCAGCCTTGCGCTTTTCCATATCAGACTTGACAGTTTGGTAGAATAGTTGTTCTCGGGGTGTTTTATCCAACGTAATTGAGAGGTGCGAAAATTGTGGACTATTCTTAAGAGTCTTAAAATGTTTGAGAATGGATCGAACATCGGCAGTACTTTGGAGGACTATCTTGACAGGTCTAGGTTTATTGCCAAATCAATCTAAGTACTTTATTTATTAATCAGTCAAATAAAGTCATCAGTCGAAATTAAATTCTAGATAAACATCTTTCAACATTTTTAAACTCTTCTTTAATTCCAATGAAAGGCAATTGCACAGATAAGTCTTCATTACCAGCTATTACTTTTCAAAGCAAAACAAAATAAAAAACTATCTAAACAAAATACAACTTCTTCTCTTGAAGTTAAACAAAAAAGTAATTATTCATATTTTTGGTGGGCAGAAACCTACTTTAAAAGCTCAGTTTCTTTCAGAATGCAGTCGTAAAAACCCTTACAAGTTAAATGTTTTAAATTGAATTCTTCAACCAACATTTTAGCTACAGTGTCAACATGCAATCTGTTGCATTCTTTTGACCATTGCTAACCTATCACACTCATTCAACGTTTGCGTTATGTCCTGGGATCGCAAAGTAATACTGACAAATAGTTAGGAATTCTGAAAAGCAATCTTGACTACTCATCGATTTAAAATAGACTACCCATTTGTTGTGTACTATCAGGTTCTTGAAATCAACATTTTCTTTGTTACTGTTCAGAAAACTTTCAAGGTTTTGCAGTTGATCATTTGCTATCGTTAACTTTAACGTTGTTTTGTGATAGGATACTTATAGTATCAGTAACTTGATTTCATTCAGGAACATCTTTTGAAGTCATCCATGAGAAAAGTTTTGTGTCTTTGTATAAGTTTTCAGTCAAAGATCGTAAATATTGTACTGCGATAATGTACATGTTTTTACTATAATGTAAAAAGCCGGATAAGCCGGACACCGTTTATTTTGGCCGGACACGCAATCAAAAAGCCTAACTATGTCCGGCTTTATCCGGACGCCTGGCAACCCTAGTTCCGAATTAGTTCTAATTCCTTACCACGAACAAAGCTATTATTTGATTTAAAAGGTTGATGTTCTCATGAAACTATTTCGCTAGTGATCTAGGAAACTAGACAATGATTTCTTCTGACATTTGAAGGACTCGCCAAGTCAACAGGTTTGTTTTAACTGAGTGAAAATGTTTTCAAAAATATGGTCAAAATGTAACATCGGTAACCTAGTGAGAAACAAATGGTGATATCACTTGCATCAATATGCTTATAAAAATTTAAAAAAAAATTACACTAAGAATTTCAAAGCTCGACATGAGTCTAGTGAATGTATAACATTTTTGCCTATAGCTTCATCATCATATAATTGGACACCCGACAAAAGTCTACTGTTATAATCAATAGAAAATTCAATATTATTTAATAAGGGTACTTAAACTGATAAAATATTTTTGCCTTTTTAGTAAATATTTGAATTGATATACACTGGAAGAAAAAAATCCTGGCTGCATGAAAAAAAAGTTCTGTCTCCTTGGCTGCTGTTAAACAAAATTAATTCATCAAAAATATTCGGTGCTGGATTACATCGCATCAAACAATTAAACATGAATGATTTAGCTGGATAATTTCCAAATATCAACTTATATACGAATTGGATGACATTTTGTATTTAGATAGGGTGTTGCTTTTAAAGTTTGCCTATATGTATGTATTTCTAGTAAAAACTCAATTTTACTCAAAAACATAAAATATCATTTAACGCCATCTCGTAAATTTTTGTGGTACTCATATTGTCTGTTTTGTAAGATGGCGATATATGACATTATCCAAATGTTTGATTTTTTTATTTTGGTTAGGGTTCGGTTACTCGGTACTGTATTTATACTTACTTCTCTTGTTTTAGCAATAACAGGCCATTTGAGTTTGAAAATAGAATTTTACTAAACAGTTAATGTTTCATCACTAAATTCGTAGCTTTCTCGAAACTTTTGAAAGATGAAATTAATTTGGCGTTTATGAATTTTAGAAAAATGGAAAAGTCGAAAACTATGTTTCATTAAATTTTTTGCTGCTGTGACCGCCTTCAGTTACTAATTGCGTACTATCCAGTCCAATATCAGCAGTCAGATCTACTGATATCGCTAAAGCTAAAGCAAGACAAATAAGTCGCAATACAACATAGTCAAGAATATTTCAAATGTATATATATATATATATATATATATATATATATATATATATATATATATATATATATATATATATATATATATATAATCACAAATTTTCATTATTTTATTTCAAATATATGCTATACTCCAACACAGTTTGAGCGATCAACGCCATCTCCATTTATGGAGAAGGTTCTTATGTGAAACAACTATGAAAATCATTTGTGGGCACGTGTACTATCGTGCCTGCGATTGAAAAAAAAATTTGACTGCAGCAATGCTGGGCAGCTGCATATACAGGGTCCTGCAACAGTGGCGCGGTGTTCCATATCTCTATTTGGGAAACAGATAGAAATCTACATTTCTATAATATTACCTTATTGCTCGAGCTCGACAAAATAAAAATATTGTCGGTCACACAGGGTGTTCAATTTCTTCTGGGCGGATATCGATATATTTTTTCGAATGGCAACCTATATATTTTGTCGCCTTTTCGGTTTCTACACAGAAAATAAAAGATACTTTGTATAGATCCTCATTTCGAAAATATTTACGGTTTTCGAGATTTTTTGCATTTTTGATTTTTTTTTCAATTTTGGTCACTCAGAATATTTGAAATTATAAAGTTGTGCTAAGTCCAATTGAAATTTATTTTTGGTCGAATATTCTATATTGGTAACTCTCTCAAACGATATATCTGAAATCAACCTGCGATATACAGGGTATGAAAAATCGCTTGCCACATATTGTAAATAAAAATGTACAGAATCTTCCTTATTTCAAATGGAACACCCTGTATATTATAGATCCAGAAGAAGCGTTAAGGAAAGCTCTACAAATGCCATGAAGTATTCCTTATGGTTAAGTTTACTAGTTTTCCTTAAAACAGCGAAAAATGGCAAATATTAAAATTTCTTCGCTATAATCTCAATGAACCACTTTTTTCATAAATAACCTGTTGGTAGATAAACAAGTTGCGAATTGCACCACGAAATATACCTGGTATATTTAAAATAATTTCAATAATCTCAAAATTTGAGCCACATTCTTTCGATCTAAATCAACCTTTCAGCGAATAAAATATTTATTGGAAATCGGGTAGTCTGGCAAATGACAGATCAAAATATTTGCATTCAAATAAGTATTGAAATCTTTAGTGATTCGTTAAGTAGAACTTTCGATATGATTTCATCAGAATGTTGTTAAATTATATCGAAAGTTCAACTTAACGAATCACTAAAGATTTCAATACTTATTTGAAGGCAAATATTTTGATCTGTCATTTGCCAGACTACCCGATTTCCAATAAATATTTTATTCGCTGAAAGGGTGTTTTAAATCGAAAGAATATGGCTCAAATTTGGAGATTATTGAAATTATTTTGAATATACAATGACTATTTTGTGGTGTAATTCACAACTTGTTTATCTACCAACAGGTTATTTTTGGAAAAAGTCGTTCATTGAGATTATAGCGAAGAAATTTGAATATTTGCCATTTCTCGCTGTTTTAAGGAAAACTAGTAAACTTAACCATAGGGAATACTTCATGACATTTATAGAGCTTTTCTTACGCTTCTTCTGGATTTATAATATATAGGGTGTTCCATTTGAAATAAGGAAGATTCTGTACATTTTTATTTACAATATGTGGCAAGCGATTTTTCATACCCTGTATATCGCAGGTTGATTTCAGATATATCGTTTGAGGGATTTACCAATGTACAATATTTGACCAAAAATGAATTTCAATTGGACTTGGCACAACTTCACAATTTCAAATATTCTGAGTGATTGAAAAAAAAAATCAAAAATGCAAAAAATCTCGAAAACCGTTAATATTTGCGAAATGAAGATCTATATGAAGTATCTTTTATTTTCTATCTAGAAACCGAAAAGGCGACAAAAAATATAGGTTGCTATTTGAAAAAACATAGTTGGTATCCGCCCAGAAAAAATTGAACACCCTGTGTGACCGACAATATTTTCATTTTGTCGAGCTCGAGCAATAAGGTAATATTATTGAAATATAGATTTATATCTGTTTCCCAAATAGAGATATGGAACACCGCGCCATTGTTGCAGGACCCTGTATATATAAATATATATATATATATATATATATATATATATATATATATATAAATATAGGTATATATATATATATAAATATATATATATATATATATATATATATATATATATATATATATATATATATATAAATATAGGTATATATATATATATATATATATATATATATATATATATATATATATATGTATGTATGTTTTGGTATGCTTTGTTTATAGATTTTAAATACATAAAAATGCTCTATCTAGTTTTGTTTTTATGAAAAAAATCATTTATTTCATCTTCTGTTATATGTTATCTTGATAGTCGTTATATTACTTTATTTTATTCTTCTATTTGTGTTTTCAAGGAACACTTTTATACTTTACCTTGATATGAGAGTCGTCAACAGAGCTATCGGTCTTACAAAAAAGGTAAAATATTATGTTGTGGTTTAATTCAAATTAATTTCAAATTCTACAATCATGTTAGTGAAAACCTACAGAAATGGATTGTGGTCATTGTTGGTAAATTAATCATCAATTCATTAGTTATTCAAAATTTTCTTCGACTACTATTTCTGTAGATTCCTCAATATTTTGATAAAGGGAATTAATTGGATTCACAATGAATAATAGAAATTCAATAGTTTGCATTTTAATTTACTTAGATAAACTTCTCACTTACCCGTTCTCTTCTTTAGTTGTAGTTGTGATGTTCTGACTAAACCATTTTGTTATTTTCGCATCAGCCACAGTTTCACAAACTAATTTTCTATCGCCTAAAACAAAAAACTCAATGGTAGGGATTTTTCTTGAAAACCAATAAACAGTTCGATTTTGATTTCGTGGAGGACATCTGTTGATCGTTTATTCATAGATGTACTCCCCTAAAAAAAGGCGGCAATCTCTTCAAGAGTCTTAAATGTCACGGTGGTCAAGTGGCACATTATTTTAAAGATATTTTGTCCACGAGTGTACATTCATTATACATGTGCTTCCTAAAGTGTAACACTACCTATTATTCACTAGTGAATAACTGTTCACTATTCACTTCATAACGTCACACAAAGGACGTATATCTAAAGTTGAGAATATCATTTTCATTGTTATTATAGTAGTATTGTTAGATTTTAGGTTTTATGTAACTAAGATAATTTTTAGGCAAAAATATAATATTAATATTTGATACACCTAATGCCCAATTCATTGAATATTTGAAGATATTTAAATGTCTTAAAATAAACCTAACGTAACTGATATTACAATTAATATTATTAGATAATACTACTATTACTCAGGTAGTTTAAATAGTTACTTATTACAATACATAAAGTGATCAAGGAAAATTCTCCAATAAATGAAAACTATCGAACAATTCTCCAAGGGAGCAAAATCTGCAGTCACAATTCAAAGCTGAATTATAGAAAACGTCAAGTCACCACGACTCAAAATCTTCATACAGTTGTTTCGATCTTATTAGATCTCATCAGTGCAGCTAATTTGACTCGGAGTGAACTAACAAATTTCCAATTGTCCCCAATATAATTTTTGGTCGGAAACACTATTTTGATAACAACTCATAGCGTCCTCCGCCGAAGATATTGGAAACCTACAATTCACCGTTTAGATCGAAAATTCACGAATAGTGTGTCCGACCACGATTTGTCTTCGGGAACAATTAGAAATTTGTTAATTCACTCCGAGTCAAATAAGCTGTGCTGATGAGATTTAATAAGATCGAAACAGCTGTATGCAGATTTTGAGTAGGGGTGACTTGACGTTTTCTATAATGCACCTTCAGATTGTGAATGCAGATTTTGCGTTGCGGAATACGTATAACCAGCTACCTTGGAAAGTTGTTTGATACTTTTTAAATCATTAAAGAATTTTCTTTGTTCACTTTATGTTATATATGCAATTGACCATGGCCAACAAGTATATTTTTCATGATTTGATAGTTGCTTATTAGATATAGGTAATGTCAATATTTCCATAAAATAGCTTTTTTCAAAATTCTCAGTTGAATTCATTGGTCAGGCGTGGAAAAAGTATATTATTCTACTTATATAGTTATTATACTCTCAGACTATTTACAAAACTCGTCTGCGTTTTGCACAATAGCTACCATTCTAATATGCTTAATTGAATAATATACTAAGCTAAGCTTTTTCGGTTCTCCTTGAAATGAATTTAAAAACCTGTCTGTAAAATGAATCTAAATCTATGATATTCATTTAATTGTAATTGTTTGTTAGATGAAGCTTTCTAAATCTAAAAATGTCAAATTGGTATTGATCATAGATAATTCATTATTCTCCATTCAATATCGGTACGTCAAAGTAAAAAATATAAAAGACTAAATGATACTTACATTCAGCAGTCCATCTCCAACCTCTACTTTCTATCTTTTTCAGGAAATGCAAAAATTCAGCTTCTGGCGTCTCAAAGTAATGCTGGTCGTCTAAATATCGACAATAATGCCTGAAAAGGAAGTAATTTAAATAACCGTCATCAGGACAAATATACGAAGAATCGTTGATTGAAACTGACCACTCTGGATGAATTGTCCAGTTCCCAGTGAAAAATGAAGTGAAGGTTTTTATTATTTTGTCGTTGAATCTCATACGGTGAACGTCGTTCTCTACAGAGTGTTGCACTCTATGGAATCCGTATTTTCCAGGTAATGCGACAACTAAACTGAATGGCGTATCGTTCAAGCCCATGTAAAAATAATGCCTTGTACTTGTGATGAGCCTTCTCTGAAATTCGAAAGGAAATACGAAATAAGAAGAAAAATTCCTTCAGATAACCTATTAAGTATTTTCAGTAATAAAATAAGTACAACCTACAACTACAACATCTACAACATCAACTGCAAAAATCCCAAAAATTATGGCCCAGGAACTATATCAATCAAATTATATATAATATAAATTTGATCATTTTCATATATCATATGAAGTGTACAAGTAGGCCAAGCCTTGAGAGACTTTTTCATGTGAAAAGTGTTAAAAGAAAACCAGCTGTGCCATTGTTTGTAAAATAGTTCCATATGATTTGGTGATATGTTTTTCACTCGAGTTTATTATTTATAATTTTGCTATTTACAATTTTATGCAAAAAATCTCGTTTTTTAAAGTTTTTCGCTTATAAAATTTAAACTATCAGAGTAATCGCGATGGCGTCAATAGACTAGGTAATTGTAGAAAATGAAAAGACGAAGAAAATGAAAGGTCGAACGACTCGATCAGACCCTTACTTTTGAAGAAAATCGAAAAAACCGTCTAAAATGCAGTTTTTTCAAAAATTAATAACTCGGTTATTTTTTGAGTTGTAGCATAGATCCTTCGGCCAGTATGAGTTATTTATAAGCTTCATTTATGCGACGAGCAGGATCTGTCCGATGCATAGTTTTAGATCTGTGGCCATTTGTATATTTTACTATGCAATTTTCCAGCAGACCTGAATGCGACAGGTAGTTTCAATTTTCAAAAAAGATTATGAAAGTAGAATTCTCATAGTTCAAAACGTTCTTCTTGGTTTTACATGAAAACGCTTAGAAATATGTTGAAAATAAAGCTGAACATGGCGAAAAACGGCCGAGAAATTACCTTTATGTTCAAAATGCCGACGCTTTCCTATGTCATGCTTCTCCTTGCCTGCTGCTCTACCCCCGCTCTTTAACTACTATCACGCGCTCGGCCGTTTTTTGTCAAACACTTTTCATACAAAATAACGCAAGTTAGCTGGTTATATTTATTCGACCTTATTAGAAATCTTCAGTGCAGCATATTCGACTCGGAGTGAATTGACATATTTATATATATATATTATATATTATTATATTTATATATATATATATATATATATATATATATATATATGTATATGTATATATATATATATATATATATATATATATATATGTATATATATATATATATATATATATATATATATATATATATATATGTATATATATATATATATATATATATATATATATATATATATATATATATATATATATATATATATGTATATATCCAGCTCCCTTGGAAAATTGTTTGCTAATATTGAATTATTGAAGAATTTTCCTTGTTTAATTTATGTGATATGTGAAATTGCCCATGGTCATCAAGTATATTATACATAATTTGATTGTTGAATATTGCGAATATCGCAACAAGATTTACGGAGCGCGCTCTCGTGAGTATGTCCAGAGTTTTTGATAGTAGAGGAGCCCAAGCGGGAATTTTGGGATTTACTCAAGCCCGGCAGAATAACATATTGGGGAAAACCTCGCACCCTATTAAGTATCTATTATGTTCATAATTTTTTCAGTTTGTTACTCAAAAGGCAAAAATATATCCCAATTTTGAACAAATTTAACTACTGGCCGATATGTTTGTTCACTATACCATTATCTATAATTGATAGTATCGTATTTGATTCAATTCCTTACCATGTCATCCAGGTGAGTTTTCACATTGAAAGTCTTATTTCCTTTTTTCTGTAGAATCACTTCTTTCCTAAACTCTTTCATTTCTTCACTCCACATTCTCGACTCTGATGTGTCATCGTCCATTATTTCAATTTCAATCATATCTACTCTGTTATATGCCGGTTTCAAAATACCCTGATACTGGAATAAAATAAATCTTCTCAAATTAGTTCTTCTAATATTATAATACTAGAAATATTTTTGGAAGACTCAACTTAACTTACCACTGGACGCAGGTCTGGATGACACAGAATATATCCATTGTTAGTGACGACAAAAGCATAACCGTTTACTCCCAGCTAAAATTAGAATGATATTATGAAATTTTTTTGAATTGAAATAACCTTTAGTTGATGGAAATTTATACTAAGAACTAAGAATACGTTTATTTAAATTTAATTTCCACTATATTTACAATTAAATGACAATTGTTTCGACAAAACAGTGTCTTCGTCAGATTTAGTTACAAACTAATTCTTAAAATATATCACAGTGCTTATATATTGTCTGAAATATTTCACTTATATGTATTAATTGGTATTAACAGGGGGTTGTATTTATGATTCCCAGAACGGCATAACAGGTATCGACCTATTTGGAATGGTTAACTATTAAGCGGTTTCAAATACAAGGTTTAACAACCATTCCAAATAAATGAATACCTGTTATACCGTTCTGGGAATCATAAATACAACCCCCTGTTATTTAAACCTATTAGTAGAATATCTAAGATAATATATAAGCACTGTGATATATTCCAAGAATTAGTTTGTAACTACATATGATGAAGACACTGTGTTGTCCAAATAGGTACTTGTCCTTCAATTGTAAATATAGTGGAAATCAAGTTTAAATAAAAGTATTCTTATTTCATATTTAGTCGCATCAGGCTGACTTTAAAATTAAACGAAAATTTGTATCCGGCAAATGTCCGTGGAATTGTGTTGGGGAAGGCAATATTAAAGTTCTCTCGTCGAGTGTCTCCCAAATTTATTATCAACAATACAGGTGTGAAATCAGTTTTTCCGAATTTCCGGAAAAACTATGCATCATAGGAAAAAGTAATGCACAGACAAAAAATGTGCAATAAAAACGCCCCAATAGATCAAAATTGGACAATTCGTTCAAAAGTTATTGCAAAAAAACGAAAAAAAAACGTGGTTTTTTAGCTTTTTTCAATTGTTTTTAGAGTTGTTGTTAGTTATTAAAATGCAATTAGTACTTCCAAAAAGTAATTAGTCTTAAAGTATCGAAAAGTGTGCGAAAGATGAGCGCTGTGTGATTAATAGTTTTTTGCAAAATCTTATTTATTTATCCCGTTTCACTAATTATGCAACAACTTTAAATCTTTGTTGTGAGAAAGTGGCCGGAAAAAAAGGTTTTATAGACAGGTCATTTTGAAGATAAGTAGCTGACTTAGACTTCTAATTTCGCAGAATTTAATTTTTTTGCCGAAAACCCTTTTAAATTAAATAAACAAGTAACTACCAAAATATAGCATCTTTTTTTTATAAACATTTAGAATAACTTGGAAACTATTCACGTTAGTGAAATGAAATGGGCTGGAATCAAATGAAATTAATCACACGGCGCTCATCTTTCGCACATTTTTCGATATGTTAAGACTCATTACTTTTGGAAGTATTAATTGCATTTTAATAAATAACAACAACCCTATAAACAATTGAAAAAAAGCTAAAAAACCACGTTTTTTTTCGTTTTTATGCAATAACTTTTGAACGAATTGTACGATTTTAATCTATTGGGGCTCATTTTATTGGTCTTTTGATTGCGCATTTTTTGTCTGTGCATCACTTTTTCCTATGATGCATAGTTTTTCCGGCAATTCGGAAAAACTGATTTCGCACCTGTATTGTTGATAATAAAAAACCAACCGACACTAAATTTGGGAGACAGTCGACGAGAGAACTTTAATATTACCTTCTCCAACACGAATCCACGGAAATTTGCCGGATACAAATTTTCTGTTTTCAAAAAGTCAGCCCGATGCGACTAATTATACAATGATAGATTATAGATGACAGAGAGTTACATTGGCTCCATTGAAACACTCACCCTGTAGGGCAGCATCAGTCGCTGAATATATTCCACTGGGACATCTGTTCCAGCCACTCCCAACAAATTCGCAACTTTTTCCTGAAAATTATTCATTTCAGATTCTACTCAGATTACATTCGAGATTTTAATCCTTCATTATATTTTGTCTAAAAGATGGTGAAATTTTCATATATTACGTATCGATAAATATAGGATTTATCATAAAATGATAATGATTTTTTCAATCGGAAAAGAACAATTGGTTTTTAATGACATATATTTACTTTTTGAATTACTGAGTCCTCTCTACCTCTGATAGAGCCATTGACTGAAAAATATCGAAAATTTTACCACCCCTACAACAGCCTAGCTAACACTCGTATATTTCAGTTTGGTAACTATTCTATCCCCAAGTACAACATGTTACTGAATAAAACTGAAACTATATACATACTAACTAACACTGTAAAAATCTACATAACACATATTAAATCAAGATAATTGAAAAATATCAAACTTGTTGATTACTACTGTGGCATTGTGTCCACAAGGCTAAATGGTAGAAATAAAATTTACTACATCAGCTTGAGAACAAGATGAAGATGTTTCAGTATTATTATTATTTCTCACACAAAGTGGAATGCATTCAAAAATCTCTCTGCTTCCTACTAAAACTTAACCACTGCCAAGTCAACTTCACATGAGCTTATAGAGCAAGATCCCAGGGCCGCCAGACGTCACTTATTTTCTCAGAAATAATATGTATGGGATGAAGTAGTGTTCTTATATACTTTTAGTGTATGGATACCTGCTACCTTGTGCCGACGGCCAATTTCCAGGTATCAGGTGCTAAAGATGGAAAAAACTCAACTCACTTTTATCATTTTCTCAGTCTTGCTTTTTATATATGATACTCAGGGTACTGTTTCAATACCTTATGCAAGCAGACAGATCGATCGTATGGGCCAAACATCCCACAAGCCACAAATAAAGTGTCCCTATGAGTATGACGTATGAGCGAAATGTCATGACCTGCTCATTCAAGCGCGATAGTGCTTATCATATATGCGCGCCGATCTCCCTTCTTTACTTACTGTCATGTTATTCCGCTCATACTGTCATACCCATAGGGACACTTTATTTTTGTCAGGCGGGATGTTTGGCTCATACGATCGGTCTGGCTGCTTGCATAAGGTATTGAAATAGTTCCTCGAGTATCATATATAAAAAGCAAGACTGAGAAAATAGTGGAAGGGAGTTGAGTTTTTTTCCATCTCTAGCACCTGATACCTGGAAATTGGCCGTTGGCATAAGGTAGCAGGTATCCATACACTGAAAGTACATAAGAACACTACTCCGTCCCATAGGTACATATTATTTCTGAGAAAATAAGTAACGTCTGGCCACTCTGGGATCTTGTACAATTAGTCATGTGTTTGCACCTAATAGTCTAGTCAAAAAGTGCTTTTTCGTTCAAGTTCTTTCAGAACTCTCGGAAAAATATGATCAAGGTGTCATTTGATTCGGAATAGCATATAGATGCCTTTTGATGAATGATAATCTGCCGGCAAAAAATTTCACTATACTTCAATTAGTTATGCAATAACAAATAATTTGATAATAATTGTAAAACTAAAATTCTGAATTCTAGTTCCTTCTTGGAGCCTATTTTGAAAGGATTCAGACTAGAACCCCATTAAAAAAAATTTCAGTTTTTTACTTACCATTTACGAAGGTAGTTGAAAAAATAAAAACTTCAAATAATCATAAATTTTTTTTCGATTATCTTATGAATAAGGTATTTGCTTATAATAATGTTCTGAACAAAAAGATATAAAAATATCATTTCCATGCAACTTCCCATCATAAAAAATGGATCATTTGAATTATTTTGAAAATTTTCAATTTTGTTACTACGCAAATTTTTAATTAGAAACTGAAAATTTTTTTAATTTTCTCGAAACCTTTCCAGAATAGCTCTACGGAAGGAAAAAATCTCAGATTTATAGTTTAATAATTATCACACTTACAATGTTGATGATTGAGAAGAGAAAAAAAAACTATTGAAAAATTGTAAACAACTTCTTTTGTCGACGGATTATTTTTCATTCTAGTATCCAGTTAGTGACTGAAATTTATCATTTTTTAATTTTCTTGTTTAATATGGCTAAATAATTTTTATTGTTAGTGTCCCACATAGGCGTGACTTGTGAAAGCCAGGGTGCAGTATTTTTACCACTCTGGGAAAATTATAAATATTGGTTCTATAATGCCGCGTGTCTTTCTTTTCTCTTTTTATCGAATCCTTCTTTAGATTTCAAAAATCGCAAACAGTTTTTGACATATTTTTAAAAAACCAAGCCCTATTTTTTCCAATAAATTGATTATTATTTCTACAATTTTCACGAGCGGAACTTAATTTTTTTCAACAATGATCGACATGCTATTCCAAATCGAATGACACTTTGCTCATATTTTTTCGCGACTGCTAAATAAGTTCAACAAAAAAGCAATAGATCCTATATTTAGCACTAGAGGCTATATTATGAATGAATGACCTTTTTTTACTTTCATTTCAAGTATATTACATTTTTGTATAAAATATTTATAAATATAACATATTATTCAGTTACAGTTATTCTGAGGAACTACCATATAAAAATATACAATAATGACTGTATAAAATTCAAAATTATATAATAAAGAAGACTAATAATGACAAATTCTGATGCATAACTCAAGATGTTTGATATTTAGATCTCATGGTTTTTGAATGGATTTAATGAAAACACTATATATGTATCAGTTTTGAATTCATGATTTTACAGATATCAGTCCATTTTCATCAGCCAAAAGTATCACGTGACACAAGATAGGTGCCTCGATTCCCAGCAAATATTCTCCAACATTTGTCTCGTACAAATACATCACTAGTGCATTCCAGTTATTTCCTGAAGAATTTTCCAAGCATTTCAATTTAACTTCAGTTTGCCTGGGCCTCCCTGTAACATTATTGATACAACCAGAGGAATAAAACTGGTTTATATGACTTCTCGCCTCTAATGTTTTAGGTCGCTTGTCAGGATTTTCTTTAATCCAATTAATGTGTTTTTCTAAATTAAATTTTCCAAGACAAACTGTTGTCTTCATTCCTAGTATTCCATAAAAGTACTGGTTTATGTATTTTCCATAACAAAATTCATATTTCCAATCTCCTGTGCCGCCACTGATGCAATTTTTCCCAGTCAGAAAGTCTCTTATTTCAGAATTAATATCGACTGAATTTTGTGTTTTAAATTTTTTTTCTTCGTTATTCACGAGTTCATTTTGTTTGACCGATTCTTCTTTGGAAATTTTTCTTTCCGTGTACATTTTCAGAAGGTCGTAGGGCATCTTTGGTGATTTTCCTATCCCGCAACACGTGATAACGCTTTTTGGAGTTTTCTTGGGTCTATATTTAGGATGAGCACATAAGAGTGGTGTTAAAAGAATAACCTCATATTCGCAAGATGTAACTTCTTCAATTGAATAAATATCATGATTTGATTCTACATCGCAAATATAATATATTTTCGTTTTTCTCGATCTCTTCTTGTCGAATTCACAAGGGGAACCATGAGTCATTATTATTTGAACGTAAGGCATTTCTTTATTTTTGAATTTTTTCATTGGTACAAAGAAATTGGAAGTTATCTGCATTTCTAGCTCTGTATCTCTTAGTTTCTTAATTACTATTTCTTGTTCTTTGGCATTCATCCTTCCTAAGACAAATTGTTTTAATTTTAACCTGGGTCCGTCTACGATTTCATGGTATTGCCTTATATGTTTTCCATGACATAATTCGTATGTCCAATATGGTTCCGATCTGTACGAACATATTTCTTTATTGAAAAGATATTGAATAAAATCAATTGCAGGAAGACCTTTATATGAAAAATTTTCAACAAAATCATCTAGAGCTTTTTCAGGAATCGTACACACGTAACTTTCATTACGCGATGAGTTAATTTTCAATGTTTCCATGTTATCTTGGGTTTTGGGAGTTTCAGATAATTTGGCCCATTTCATGTCGAAAATTTGATTCGTCGTTTCAGCATAAGGCGTATTTATGATTCGGGCAAAGAGTAAAATAAAAATTTCTATTTTGCACATAGTTAATGATTTTACTTACAATTTCCTTTTTAATAATTTTTCATAAATACACGAAATTTTTAGGTAACCTTCATGTTGTCAAAACTGTCGTTTCAGTTTTTCTGAAACCACAGAAAAATAACAGTTGGAGATTTCATTGATGAACGGGTTGAATTCTTATTCGAAGGCCAATTTGAAAAATTGTCGATTATGCAAAATTTATATCAATTTTTCATTCAATCAAATTAACCCTTAAAGTTTAAAAAAAATGCAAATGAGATATTTGATTTTAACTAATTTAACTAAATAACTATGTAATACACGTTTCGGTATACTGTAATATCATCAGATATAATTACCCTTTTGATCTGATGATGATATAGTGCACCGAAACACAAATATGTGATTATTTAGTTAATTATTGAAAATTAAAATTAATTTTCATCAAGCATCGGCCTCTTCAATTCAAATACATTATGAAATTTTTGTTGCAGTTCTACTGTTGTAGAATTCGAAACAAATTATAATTTTAGAAAGAATGAGTGAAATTGTTATTATTATTAAGTATTTTCTAGTTTCTAGTATCTATTTGCAAAATACTGAGCATAATTACATTTTTTTAAAATTTCTATACCTAATTGTTTTCTATATAGTATCATTTTTCAAAACTATAGTAGGAAATATCTATTAATCTATCTTTTCTACTTCTAGTCGCTATAGCCTAATTTTTGACATAAAATTACAATAAACGCACTACTTTTATAACTTTTAAATTAACTGTTTTATATTTGCATAAGGTGATTTGAAATTAACAATTAGATTTTTATATTTTCAGAAGAAAGTTTCTGGGAATAATTTTTTTTTATTTTGAAAATTTTCAAATCACCTTTTTTTCAACAACACATCTAGGACGTTTGAGTATATGAGTATATATTTTTCATTATGTTACCTCTGTTACTATATCAATCCATACTGCCTCGTTTACACGAACTTTTTCTGTAAAATTCTGTGAAAATGACATATTGTACAATGTTGACATAATGACATCATATGGTAGAAGCACAAACTACTTGTGAATTACAGTATCGGAAGATATGAAACTGAATTTAAAATTAAATTGAATTAATTATCCGTTAGTAAGTGCTAGCTCATTCGTAAGTTTCCGGTAATTTATCATACTTTAGTTAATGTCAAATAAGTAACCATCTGTTAGTTAATGTCAACTAACCAAGCATCTGTTAGTTATCGACTAACTTATAATCGAATGGAAACAACCTAGTCACTAACTAATCATCCATCAGTAAGTCCTAGCTTATCAGTAGGTGCCAGGTAACTTATCACACTTTAGTTAGTATCAAATAACTAATCATCTGTTAGTTAGTATCAACTAACTAAAAATCTGTCAGTTACTAACTAACTTATTATCTCCTTAGCATCGAATCATTGGTGGTGTCATGACAATTAAGATATATTTTCCGGATTTTAACGTTATAAATTCTATGATTGAATTGTGTACATTAATTGAATTATGATAGTTATTGAGTAATTATCCATGCTTTAGTATTATACATCTTATCATCCATTAGTAAGTTATAAATAATTAATATGTCAGCAGAAGCCATATTTCTTCATATATGTCAGTAAAATTTAACTAACTAATCGTCAAGATGTAATGAATCTTCAAACTGGGCTTCACACTGTTTTGCTTCATTGATTAAATTATCGATTGAAAATAAAGCTGAGGAAGACTTGAGAATCTGGTTATAACTGTTAGCTGCCTGAATGGTTACTTCCATGCCTCTATCGCTGATAGAGGCCTTGTCTCTGAAGTGGAACATCCCTCTTCACCGCGTAAAATGTTTTGACAAAATCCGAGCACCTCAAAGGTGTATCGATGAAGTCCTACCTTATACAAGAGATCAGACACGAGGAGCAGAGGCTTAAGAATAATAGCATCATCGTGAGTTAAAAGCAGATCATCAACAAGTTCTGGGCAGCATTCCTCTACACAAGATTCAACGGTGCCTCCTAGCTGCGTCCAACAAAGTGAAATGCCAGAATTTCTGAGTTGGCGAGGGACACAAGTTCCTTTCTGAAAGAGACTTCGTGAAGTGTATCAGGACTAGGATAAATGCCATTATAACCAAGGCCATGACAAAAAGTGGAAGAGGAGCTGATAGAAACTGCAAAAGTGGATGCGGTTGAAATGAAATATTCAACTACATCCTACAGGAATGTCAGAAATCTCATAACATGTGGATTCAGCGGAAAGATTTTATCTTCAGCTTCATAAACTATAACCTGTCGAACGCTGGCTACAGAGTATAAAAATATCCTCAGATTAGAACTAAAAAGGAAGTACGGAAGCATGGTCTATCTGCTGCAATTCGTGAGAGGATCGCCATCATCATTGCTCAGGTGCAGGGAGACCAAAATCGACGACAAAACTTTTTGTTGAAAATATAAAGCACTATTGAGAAATTTCGAAAATTTTTGTTGCGATAAATAAGTTTTTGAACATCTTCAATAAAATGACTTACCTTACGTTGCTTTTTGTCATACACCGGAAGAGAAACTGATGTCATCATATGATAAGTTTGAAGATCTCCGTAGTTATCTTGTTTCTGAAAAAAAAAATTCTTGATAATAAAACTTTTATTTACGAAAAATTTTTCTATTTGAAAATAGCATAGTATATTATATTATAAGGATTAAAAGTGCATATTTTTTTTACGAGCAATATTTGCATTTGCGAGGCGGATTGCAGCGCAGCCGAGCGAATGCAAAATTGCGAGTAAAAATAGGCACTTTTAGTCCGTATGATATATACTATTTTTTCTCCAACCAAGTCAAAATTAAAAGAAATTTAGTTTTATTCAAAAATCGTTAATAATTTGGTAATGAATTTGAACACCTATTAATTATAACAGCGATAGCAAGTCGGTAGTCATGGATATCTGGTATTGTTGGTAAATATTGATTTTCAAGTAGACGTCAGTAGACGTACTAATCATATAATTTTTGTAGTAGTTTTTACGCTGCTTTCAAAATGAATCCCGAACACGATGAAAATATTGGAAAGTGCCGAAGCAGTATATCTAAATCTTTTGCCACCCAAATCTCGCCAAGTTTATGAACTTGCATATCAGCGATTCATAGATTGGTGTAAAGAAAAAAACGTGCAAAACTATGCGGATAGTGTTCTTATGGTGTATTTCTCAAATTTAACGAAGACCGTCAAGCCATCCACTCTTTGGTCACAGTATTCAATGTTGCGATCCACACTGGATATCAAAAATGGTGTGGATATTAGTAAATATTCAAAATTACGAGCATTGTTAAAAAGGCATTGAAGATATGGACTCGGTCCTGGTCGTAAAAATTTTGCAGACAAAAAACAAGAAACTTCGTTTGTTTACCATTATAGGCGATAATTATTTGCGTTTATTTCGAAAATATGTTGCACTACGTACGGCCATCAAATATACAGGAACGTCGTTTATTTTTGAAGTATGTTAATTGGAAGTGTCAAAGAATGGTTGTTGGTATTCACAAAATGAGTGCCGTGCCGCAAGAAATTGCAAAATTTTTGAAGTTAGAAAATTGGAAGGAGTATACTGGACATTCGCTAAGAAGAACATCTGCTACACTTCTTATTGATGGTGGCGGTGACCTCACTTGTCTTAAAAGACATGGAGGTTGGAAATCGAGTACGGTAGCAGAAGGATATATTGAAGAATCACAACAAAGAGAATACTGCCAGAAAAATATTGCAACCTGACAAAGAAGGTACAAGTACCTGTTCAGATATTTCCTCGAATGTTTCATCAACAGTTTCGGAGAATATTTTGAGTTGTTCTAACATTAATGAAATTCTTTTAAATTGTTCGAAAATTGTTAGTGATGATTTCAGAGGTGCTTTGAATTTTGGCAATAATTGTTCCAATTGTACATTCAATATCAATATAAATAACAGATAAATACCTATATATAGTTGCCCTATTAGTTTGTTTTACTGAGTTTGTAAGAGACAATGTTTTTTTCTTCAAATTTCAATTAAAGAGCTCAAGTGCAATTACTTTTAGTCCTAAGATTAAAAGTAGCGTTTTTAATCCTAGGATTAAAAGTGTTGCTAAGCAACGAGCAAATTTTTGTACGGTAAGGGAATTGATGGTTTTTGCACCTGAAAATAGTACAAAAATGTCAACATTTTTTGATGGTTGGAAAAAAATGGTTTTATAGTTCTAATCAGCGACAGCACTGGAGTAGAAAAATGCTAGCGTTCAACAAAGTTATAACGATAACACGATTATAAATGAATTGAAATCCTACGATTTCAACAACATGAATTTTTCAATTTTTGAATTCTACGATCTAAAAAATAAATTTGAATTGAAATTTGCATACTATCATTAATTAATACATTAACTTCACGTTTATGTACGTTTCTGCATTTTATAATGGTACTTTAACAAAAAAGAATGGCAAAGTGTTTGATTCCTCTCTTTATTATCTGTGACGGAGGCGGGCTGCTTGGGTTATGAATAGCGACTCTTTCAGTCAGATCAGAGAATACACTTGTATATACAAGTGCGTTAAGAATAAATGAGATCGTTTGATTAATGAAAGGTGAGGTGGGATTCAGAGGATTTATACTGGATCAGCTTTAGCCTTTGCAAATATTTTAAGCAGTGATTTACTACCATGAGGAAACCTCTGAGAAAAACTCATGATAAACCATTCGACCCTTGGTTTGAACCCGGGACCTCCCAAATGCTAGTCAACGAGTTAAACACTCAACTAGCTAGCTGCGTTTTTTCAAATATATACTCTCAAACTTATTTTTAGTTTTTCTAACCAATTTTTGCGACAGTTACTAACTTTTACTTACATTTTTCTGTTGATGGACGAACTTCTTGTCCTGAACATCTGCTCCTATTTGTGTTCTATTTGGTCGATACCCAAGGAATCTTTCTCTTTGCTTTATTCTTTCCCTGTTTACCCACAACCAATTCGTCAATTTTGGATCAGCGACGTCCGCATAGACAGGACTCCATGTCGGATTAGGTTTGTGGTTAGGATTGAGTACCATTGGTCTTGCCATTACTGGAATATATTGCAGTACTTCTTCACGAACTTCAGCGTAAGTACTTAAATGAGTGAAATAGCCTAAGAGAAAAAATTCATATCAGTATATCTCAACGTCTTACTTTCTTTATCAGATAGTACTTGGCAACCAATCTTCGCTAGGTGTTTTTTTCTTAAATTTTACTTTTTCGGAAAATATATATAGATATGAACTTTTATTGAAGTTAAATATTTTCCTGGAAGGTTGCTTTAGGTATTGTGACTTGCACATATTAACTACAAATGAAAAAAAACTCGTAAACAGCAGAGCTTCATCACTAAGGTCGTACTTTTCGCGCTAAATGCATCTAGTCGAGATGCGATTCTAGCGAATTGAATTATATTTTGAAAAATCACGCTTGAATAGCAAACCGAATTAAAAGTTGAAAATAATTTATCTTATGAAAAAAAAACTGGAAAGTAGGGGAGGGTCTGCAACAGTGGCCATGCAGGGACAGTGGCCACCATCACGCGAATTTCTCATTTGGAAAGATTTTGTACTGCCATCTAGTACAGTGTTTGCCAACGATGCACTTGCAATGCTTGCAGAGTTATCTGCCTAAATTTGAAGATTTTTTGTTTAAAATCAACTCAACCTCAAATACTGTATGTGCAGTAAAATACAGCAAGCAAGTGAGTTTATGGTTAGTGACAAAATAAATGCTCATCGGAGTGAACTGGTGTTGACAAATTATACCTAATACATGTAAGTATATATTTATATAATAAGTTTTTGATTGCATACGGTAATTTTTGTTTTTTTCTTCACTCTTTAAATACATGTGCTGGTTGGTACACTGGCCATGTTAGATGTAGGTAGAGTGATCACTACTTTATTCTTCAAATAAGGGGTGGCCACTGTACCTTGACTAAAAAATTATTAATAAGTACAATATTGTGAATTTAGATCTCATTTATTTCAGATATTAATTTGGAAAATGCCTCGCCGAAAAGTAACAGATGTCGAGATTGGAAAACTTTGGCGGAAACTATGGGCAACGCAATTGGCGATATAATGAATGGTGTATTATTAGTTAAAGCGGCAGCTATCAGGTACAGCATTCCACGTACTACACTTAGGCGTTATGTAAAGAAATGCAACGATCAAGAAGAAAAAATTGACTGGAACTCACCAATTTTGGAAAGAGTGCCAAGACTAACTCCAAATTACCGTGTCAATCAGATATTTCCTCTCGAAGGAGAGGACGTTCTAAGCAATTATTTCCAAACTATGGCAAAGCTGCATCATGGTATGAATCCTAAATGTGCGCGAAAGTTAGCACACGACTTAGCAATAGCCAATGATAAAAAAATACCCGCCTCTTGGAGAAAAAATTGTACTGCTGGAAGATTATGGTTTAACGGCTTCATGAAAAGGAGAAATGATTTGTCCATAAGAGCAGCAGAAGCTACATCTTTGTTATAGAAATAATTTTTTTATTCTAAAATAAACCATTATTCAAGAAAATGTCTATTTTGTTTTCCTTTTTAAATTCCTAAACAGTATTGGCCACAGTACCATATTCTAGTGGCCACTGTACCATCATTGCATGTACAGTGGCCACTTCGCAACACATTCTTGCAACTACAACTTTTTGGATGAAAATGATTTTTTTCAGCTACAGAATGAAATGCCATAGAGGTAAATATAATAATTGCTGTTTAGAGGTATCAAATTCTATAAACAAAATTATTAGGGTTTTTATCGATTTTTTTAGAAAAAGGTGGCCACTGTTCCAGACCCTCCCCTACATATTCGAACCCTCTAACTCAATCTGCAGAAGCTGTGGAATTTTCAAAAATCACAAAAAACATGAAATATAGACGTAAAATAGAGGTGGTTGGAGAAATTCACTCAAATTTTTATACTTTTTTTCTGCAACGGCAAAAATCCTAGGTGCGAAGTTTCAGTTCATTTAACTTGATGGGAGCCGCTGGAGATGCTAATATGTACCGGTCAATATATACATATATATATATATATATTTATATATATATATATATATATATATATATATATATATATATATATATATATATATATATATTTTATATATATATATATATATATATATATATATATATATATATATATATATATATATATTATATATATATATATATATATATATATATATAGATATCAGACAAGAAAAATTTTTCGGAAATCGTATAGAAGGTCTAAAACGGATGGAACTGACTGCTTTCCTGCAGATACACTGTAATAGTATGTATTTTATAGGATTAAATACGAATAAAATGGACCCTATTGATGGTTTAATCAAAATAAAAACAACCAACATTCGGATAATGTCATATAACGCCATCTCACCAAATTTTAAAAGTAACAGTTCATTATTATCCATCCGTACCAATATAAGTACCACAAAAATTCCAGAGATGGCGTTATATGAACGTGTTAGAATGAGAGCGAAGAGGCTATCATAAATAGTTATCAAAAAAATTGTGTTAATTCGAGTTTTACAAAAAACTCAACTACACTGCGTGGCAAATTTAACGCATAGCTCAAATATTCCCTAAGATTTGATTGTGAATATTTTCTCAGCCGGTAATCCGATTTGAATAATTTTTTTACAAAATTGTAGCTCCGTTCTTTGAGAAAATGCAGTAGTTACAAGACAATCAAAAAATGCAATAAACTTATTGTAAAAGGTGTTTAAATAATGACATGCTTTCTCCGTCCAAGTTAGAATCCTTCTACGGGCAATATCAGGTAGCTCAGGCAGAAAAAAAGTATACGGTGTTATAATCGCAAGTCTTCTGAATAATCTGTTTTTTTAAAATCGTCTATTTATCTTGAGCCATTCGAGAGATTTTCATGTTTGTGTGATGGCTCACATCTTTCGCACGAAATTTTTAAAAACATTTTTGTTAATTTGTGTAGAAGACTGTGCAAACAAAATTCCATTACAAGTTGACAACTTCATTTATTTGTTTATTTTCTATTGATTGGACCGATAGATGACGTAAATTAATAAACATATCAAAACAATGGCTCATAAAAGCAATTTACATATTTATTAAATAAAATACGCATGACGCACGTTTCGGTGAAAATTCACCTTGTATTGTAATTTAGTTGAGAGTCAGTATCTTTCAGATACGACCCTCTAAAATGGCTTTGGTTAAAGTACACCATTGGCCAACATATCAAATTGAATATCCTCAAGGATATTGAACAATATTATTCATAATTTACAATATAGAGGTACTACTTCTTAAAACATTAACATAAGGATACACAAAATGGTAAGATACATTAAAACTTATCAAATCTTAAAATCATTCTCACTAATAAATTTAAATATATACCTATAGACATTTACATTATGGAGCGACAGGAGAAAGCACAAATTAAAAGGTTGATTGATATCAGTCAACATGCTAATTGAATTACATAGAACAGATATTCGTAATTATTGCACTTCAAAATCATATGTTCCAATGAACCAATTTCCCCACATATACAAAATGGGTTAGGTCTTTGTCCAATTTTGTGAAGATAGAAAGGAGTCACTGCTTGACCGCTTCTTAACCGGGATATAACTCGAATAAAAAGTCTTTCATTGTTTAATGATTTAAACCACACCGAAGAAAATTCACCTTCTTCAGATGCTAAATGCAAACTAAATATGTTTCTCCGTTATATCGAAAACAAGAAATAAATAGATGACAAATTGTGTAGAAAGGGTAAATAGAAGGATGGTTACAAATGAGTTAAATAGAAAAAATCCATTCTAAATTGCTAGTCAGATAGTTCGGTAATTTTGAAAAGAATCAGAAGGAAGCTTGTAATATAGAGCGACATACGAAACCAAATAAACACAGTTGTCAACTTGTAATGAAATTTTGTATGCACAGCCTTCTCCGCAAATTAACAAAAAAGTTTTCAAAAATTTCGTGCGATAAATGTGAGCGATCATAAAAACATGAATATCTCTCGAACGGCTCAAGGTAAACAGACTATTAAAAAAACGACTCATTCAAAAGACATGAGGCTATAACACCGTATACTTTTTTGCTGAAGGATTCAAACTTTGACGAAGAAAGCATGTCACTATTCAATCACCCTGTGCAATAAGTTTATCCATTTTTTTGATTATCTTATAACTATTGAATCTTCTCAAAGAACGGAGCTATAATTTTGTAAAAAAATTATTCAAATCGGATCACCGGCTGAGAAAATATTCACAGTCACAACTTATGGAATATTTACGCTATGAGTTAAATTTGCGGCGCAGTGTATATCGGTAAACTTAAAAAGCAAATAATATTTGAACGAGGTTGTATTTACAACGTGATTCTCTCTGTTTTCCTCCTACCTTGGTTTGAGCATGCCATCCATTTTACTTCTTTAACATTGGACACTTCTCTTCCGATGAGATATGTGAAAATTCTGACGTTCACGAAAGGTTTACGCCAATTATATTCTTCGAATATGTGAGTATGATTATTTTGCACACCGTCAGTCACTAGCATAATTGCTTGATTGCAGCTGGCACCTGAACAAAATTAAGTTTTCAAGCTTTGAAAACATCCAATGAAATGAAGGTGAGATCTATTGGCAGTATGTTTATTAAATGATAATGAGGGATTTAGTTAAAACAATGCCCCCCCTAATGATGAAATATTGAAATGAGAAAGTCCCATTGATTTCTGCAAATGATCCTTATTTTTTATACTTTATTCGGCACATAGGCTACTATGTAATAGTTTTCAATATATTTTTTCGAACAATCTGTTTTGTAGTTCTTTCTGATAATTCTATAATAGGCCAAGCTACAGAGATTATAGTGAGCATTTTGTGTAAAAAGTGTTGGAAGAAAACCAGCTCCGCCATTGTTTGTAAAATAGTTTCATATGATATAGTGATATGTTTTTCACTCGACTTTATTATTTATAATTTTGTTGAAAATTTTTTTTTTGGGTTTTTGCTTATACAATTGAAACTATCGAAGTAATCGTGATGGAGTCAATAGATTAATTGTGGAAAATGAAAAGACAAAGAAAATAAGAGGTCGGAGGACTCGATCAGGCCCTTAGTTTCAATGAAAATTGAAAAAAACCGGCCAAAATGCAGTTTTTTCAAAAATTCATAACTCGGTTACTTGAGTTGTATCGTAGATCCTTAGGTCAGTGTTAGTTATCAATATAAACTTCATTTATGCGAAGAGCAGGAACTGTCCGATGTATAGTTTTCGATCTGTGGCCATTTGTATATTTTATTATGCATTTTTCCAGCAGATCTGAATGCGACAGGTATGGTCCGACTCCAATTTACAAAAAAGATTTTGAAAGAAGAATTCTCATAGTTCAAAACGTTCATCTTCGTTTTACATGAAAACGCCGATAAATATGTTAAAAATACAGCTGAACATGACGAAAAACGGTCGAGCGCGTGAGAGTAGTTGAAGAGTGGGGGTTGAGCAGCAGGCAAGGAGAAGCATGACATTCAAAAGCGTCACCATTTTGAATATGACGGTAATTTCTCGGCCGGTTTTCGTCATGTTCAGCTTTGTTTTTAACATATTTTCCAGCGTTTTCATGTAAAACGAAGACGAGCGTTTTGAACAATGAGAATTCTACTTTCAAAATCTTATTTGTAAATTGAAATCGGACCATACCTGTCGCATTCAGGTCTGCTGGAAAATTGCATATTAAAATATACAAACGGTCACAGATCGATAACTATGCATAGGACAGTTCCTGGTCTTCGCATAAATAAAGTTTATATTAATAACTGATACTGACCGGAGGATCTACGCTACAACTCAGAAAATAACCGAGTTATGAATTTTTGAAAAACTGCATTTTGGCCGGATTTTTCCTGTTTTTATCTTAAACTAAGGGTCTGATCGGGTCTTCCGACCTCTCATTTTCTTCGTCTTTTCATTTTCTACAATTACCTAGTCTATTGGCATCATCACGATTACTCTGATAGTTTCAATTTTATAAGCAAAAAACTAAAATAAACGCGATATTTTGCATAAAATTGTCAATAACAAAGTTATAAATAATGACATGGTGTGAAAAACATATCACCATATCAGATGGAACTATTTTATAACCAATGGCGCAGCTCGTTTTCCTCATTTTACATGAAAAAATCTCTGTAGCTTGGCCTATAATTATTCTGATATTTAACTATTCTCGATGATGTGACATCAGGTTTTTTTTCTCTGAACAAGATACTAAAACGCTTTATTCTTATTTTATGAATAAATCTAAAATATCAGCATTTTCAGTGTCCATTCTAACCAAATATGGAATATGAGTAATTAACATAATTTTTTTTTGATGAATAGAAATATTGTAATGAATATTTCGACTAATGAATACAGAATTATTCAATGTGTTGAAATCCTTTTTTTCATTAGGAAATTCAATTTAAAAATTTCGATAAAAAAAATTGATGACAAATTGATCAGTACAATTCAAAATAGTGAGTTTAAAGAAAATTACGTTTATAGAAAAACTTTTTTGTGAAATTATTAATGCAAAATAACTCACCAAGTTTATTTTCTCTATAATCCTGAAGAAGTTCAAAGGCGGTGGTTAAAGCTAGCGAAAAATTGGCTATTTGCTCAGTTTTGAAATTTCCCATATTTTCCATCAGTAATCTAACGTTTCCCATATTTGCCTGAAATTAAAACTCATGAAATACACATCAAACCTCTAAAATTAATTCCATGAGAAAATTCAATAGTCGAAAAAATTTTAAAAATACATAATGTTCATACAATCTGAATATATCAAAATTTCAATGTCAAACTTCTCAATATCTTCATATAATGTTTCACATAACATGAAAATTTGATGATTGGATCTTATTTCAATAATTGAATAACTAGGCGTAAGAAAAACATAAAGAGGCCTCTATATAATTAAAGAAAATTTAAAGTATCTATAAAAGACTGTCATGCAAAGCTGTTTAGTATGCTGATACTGTCATACCCGAAAATTTAATCATCTAAAATCTGTATCCGGATATTTTTCGAATGTATCATGATCCCGATATCCGGAACTTTTCTGATTTTTGAAACCTTGAAATTTTTACGACAAATGGAATAGAAACGTTATTAGGTACTATATTATTCACTTTCAATGTAAATCCTAGAATACTATGGTGACTTTATTTCAAAGAATCTGATATACGGATAACTTCTTGGTTTTCAGAAGTTTTAAAGTTGTCCATTCATCGGAACCGAAGAGGTATTACAAAATTATTCAGTCTTAATCTTAAAGTATGTGGCTCAGTGGTCAGTGCGTTGGACTACTGAACAGAAGGTCGGTGGATCGAATTCCGGCCGAACCAACGAATTTATGCGGAGCCACCTCTCGGAAGGCAATGGCAAACCACCGAGAAGTATTCTGCCTAGTAAAGCCTCTCTGTAAAGACGTTCGGAACCGTCGTAAAACTGTATACGACATAGTCCCGACCGCATTAATATTGGGGACATTGGACTGATGTTGCGGTAGCTTAGGAACGTATGTGCTGCAGTGCGGTTGAAAATCAACTTATCTAAAACAAATCTGGTTCCTAGTGAAAATATTATTATTGGGGATAAAGAGGTAGAACAGGTGGATAAGTTTCATACATATCTTGGTCATGAAATCAAAATCTTAAAAGTTAACCAGACATGTGACAGTAGGAGAAGAATAACACTCTCATCGGCAACCTTTGGAAAACTTCGAGAGTTCGAGAGCGACCTACCTATATGTCTCAAAAGAAAAGTCAATCAGTTTGTCTACGAGTGATGACCTATTGGGTCAGACACTAACAATGACCATAGCATCGGCCAATAACCTGGGAAGTACTGGGAACAATACAGCTCAAAATGGAAAGATCAAGGTTTGGAGTGTCACTGCGAGATAAGGTCAGAGACATGGAGTTACGCCGAACGACCGACGTTACTGACATTATTTAACGCATCTCCAGACTCAAATAGAATTGGGCTTGACACATGGCCCGAATAACAGATGGAAGGTGGACAATAAGGATGTTAGAATGGAGACCTCTAGCTGAAAAACAAAGCAGAGGAAGACCTCGAACTCGTAAGACGGATGAAACCAACGGACTCGCTAGTAATTGGATCCAGGTTGTACAAGACAAAAAGCAGTGGGCGCAATTAGGGGAGGCCTATGTTCAGGTCCGGATTAACCCTGTCCGGGCCCCTAGGCAAGAATCCTGTCCGGGCCCCAGGCCTTTTCAAGTTCATAAAGGGATGTGAGTAACAAAAGATGATCGACTCCAGGTATCCTGTTACTTTAAAGTCTTATATGATATTGCAAAAACATGGTTACTTTAAGTTGATGCTGCAGCATCATCTTACCTGACTCGTTAGCTTTATTGAAATGGTCTTAATGAATAGATCAGTGATGAATGATGATCCAGGTTGTATGATGGGTTAGGAAAGAGAAATGAGACGGGACGCGGTTATTTTAAATTTGATCTTGTTAAACGCAATAACATACAATAAACGAAAGAAAACATTTCTTTGAAGTACAAATTGGAAGTAGTCAACTTCCAAGATATTTATTGTTTTTGTACAGTGCAGTAAGTTTAAATATTAACTTTTCTAACTTTTTTTGAAACAAAATCGTGTAAAATTTTTCGGAAGTTGACCTTTTCTAATACATCATTTTCAATGGCCATTATCGACAATGAATGCAAACGGTTCTGAGACATTGTTGAACAAAGACAGTTCATTAGTTCTACTACTCGATACTAGATGGTTCTGTATGTATGGAGTATTTCATTAATTGACAACATTCGTCGAAAGCAAGCAAGAATATTGTTGAGGAATTTCATACAAATTTTCAAATAAAATTTTCATTCAATGAAATAATTTTTTTTTGGTGCGTGCAAGTGCCCCTAGTCGATGCGGGGTCCCTGCAGTTGTTTACTCTGCCTAATAGTTAATCCGGCCCTGCCTATGTCTAGAAGTGAAAGCAAACTGCTAGATGATGATGATGATGATGATGATGAATGACCTGATCCTCAATATGAGATGGTACCATAAAGGAAAAGTATTCATTTTGTATATAGAAGCCGTCATAATTATATGTAGTTAGATTTTCTGCTATGAATGGAGTTTCAGAGTAGACTTCTTCTATCGTAATGAAAAATTGAGGAATGAGTTGTTTTTCTATTAGTCAATGTTAATTAATATGTATTTATGATGTGATCGTGAAAGAATTTAAGATTATCAATCAATTTACCCAATCTTAAGTACCTACTTAATAATTACCTGAACTAGCATGTTGTCAAAACATTCGACAAGAGGATCAGTAGTGTTACTGAATGTGAAGATATTGACATAATCATTGTTTCCTAAAGTATCCAAAATATTGTGAACCACATGTTTGGCAATTTCTCTTCTCATGCCTGTCATTGAACCCGACCGGTCAACTAGGATGATTATGTCTTTTGGGGAAGATGCTGCTTCTATGTACCAAGAGCGAGTCCGACAATCGAAGAGATCAAGAGGCTCTTGATGCCATTGCATTGCTAAAAAACCAAAATGAATTAATACAATCTGCAGAAATCTCTCTTTCGTCTTTTATTACAGGTATTGATGATTGAAAAAATTATTTCAATTTAGCAATAAAAGAGTTTTTAAGCTTGCCTAAGATATTGACCATCGTAATAATAACTCTTTGTTCCAATATGTAATGAACAATAAATCGAAAACACATAAATTCTCAAAATCGGGTCTATAAATTGTTATTTGGCGATTGTAATGAAATATATATATATATATATATATATATATATATATATATATATATATATATATATATATATATATATATATATATTTATATATATATATATATATATATATAAGTAGAACACATAGGCACTACGAAACATGAATAAGAGAACATTACCTGGTTTTTCAAAACAAATAGAGAGATTCTAATCATTCCCATCATTTATTCGATCAGAGTCATACATTCAATAATTATTCCAATATTCAATAGATATTAGAGGAAATACTAAGTTAAACGAATATCTGAAACTTTTATATTTAGTCTAGTCAACAAGTGCTTTTTTGTTCAACTTTTTTCAGCAGTCTCGGAAAAATATAAGCAAGGTGTCATTCGATTCGGAATAGCATGTAGATATATTTTGAAAAAAATTATGTTCCGCTCGCGAAAGCTGTAAAAGTTATGAACAATTTACTGAAAGAAACAAATGAGGGTTTTGGTTTTCTGCGAATAACTCAAAAACTAATTGAGATTTTTGATATTTAAAAAAAGATTCGAAATGAAGAGAAAATTTCCCATGACGAACTCTCAACTGCCGATACTGTATGACCAATATTTATAATTTTCACAGAGGGTTAAAAATACTGCCGAAAACGGGTAATTTGGCTTGAGCAAGCCACGCCCATTTTGGACACTTTAACAATAAACATTATTTTACCATACTAAAGAGAAAAATTAATAAATGAGAAGATTCAGGCACTCACTGGAAAGGTGAATGAACAATATTCCGGTGGTAAAAAATTTTATCACGATTTTTCAATTAGTTATGCAATAGTTAATTTTCAATTATTGTGGGCTTGAACATGAAAATTGTAAGTCTTATAAAAGTTCAACTATATATCTGAGATATTTTTTCTTTCTTGGAGCTATTTTTGGAAGGCTTCAGAATATATCCTTTTTGAAAAAAATTTTAATTTTTCAGTTTTTTATCAACAATTTACGTAGTTGCGAAATAAAAACAAATTTTTTCACAATAATTCCATTAAATCCGTTTTTTATCATCGGAAGCTGCATGAATAAAGTTTTTTTAAATTTTTATCTCTTATTGTATGAAAAACTATTACAAACAAACGCGTTGTTAATAAGATAATTGAAAAAAAAAATTATGATTATTTAATTTCTTTTATTTTGAAACTGCGTAACTTCAAAATGAGATTTTTTGAATTTTTTCAACAAAAATCTATTCTGAAACCTTTCAAAACGAGCTCGAAGAAAGAAAAAAATCTCATTACTATAGTTTAACAGTTACCACACTTGCAATGTTCATGTTCAAGCAGCAAAAAATTATAAATTAACTATTGCATAACTAATTGAAAAATCTCGATAAAATGTTTTTTCCACCGGATTATTGTTCGTTCAACTATCCAGTAATGTTTACTGTTAAATTGTCCAAAATGGGCGTGGCTTGCGCAAGCCATGATTACCCGTTTTCGGCCGTATTTTTGCCCCCCTGAGAAAATTATAAATGTTGATCCTACAGTTTCAGGAGTTGAGACTTCGTTATAGGAAATTTCCTCTTCTTTTCGAATCTGTTTTGAGATATCAAAAATCTCAATTAGTTTCTGAGTTATTCGCAGAAAACCAAACTGCCATTTTCATCTCTCAGTAAATTGTTTATAACTTTTACAAATTTCGCGAGCGAACTGTAATGTTTCAAAAAACATCTACATTCTATTCCGAATCGAATGAATATCATTCATGGTTTTCCGAGACTGTTGAAAAAAGTTGAACAAAAAGCACTTGTTGACCAGACTAATTATTCTGTATCGTATAGACTTATATTTTCAAATAAGTAATTTGATCTGTTACTGAAATTGGCATAAATCATTCTCCACTCCTGAATATGTTAAATACCGGATGTGGTTTGAACAAGTTTTCTGGAAGGATTACCTACCTTTCACCCTAATTTAAATTTTTGTTGTAATCATTTTTCCCTAGGAAAAATTTTTACGTAAAACTAAGATACCAAGGTTTCAATATACCATTCTATCCGAAGAAGCCACCGTGTGGTGAAACGCCGCGTCATAGAGACAAATATAATAACCGTAAAAATCAAACATGTGCCAACTCCAGCGGAAGTTTGGAATCTAGAGTTATTTTCGAAGCAGAACTAAACTATCAAAATTTATAAATTTTTACAACCATCGCCATTTTTACGAAGATATTGCTTGGTTTTTTGTGATTTTTGAAAATTTGCTCAACTCCACAGGATTTGAAATTTGGTACATAGATTGAGTTGATGACGAAATACGACTCTTTATGAGTTTCAACTATTTTTCTCATCCGGACTGTACTTCGCGGAGACTATTTCGTTCGAATCTCGACCTGCTTGGCTATTAGTAGGTACGTGATATTCTTTGCGATTTTTTCATTAATTTTTTTGAATAAAATGAATAAATTTCTGATTTATATTTCGGGTTGCTATTGAAGCGTGGTTTTTCAAACAATAATTCATTAAGTTCTAATCGCATATCGACGCGATGCACTTCGCACGAAATATACGACCCTAGTGTCGGAGATCTCGAAATTGCCTACCTGGAAATTGCCTCATAAATCCCGTTGAACTTCCAAAATATTGCCAAGAAAGTGTCGGGTCGAGCTTGTAATTACTACGGAAAGTTTTATCCAATTCCTCAGACCAAATTATTCCAGACAAAACATCCGTAGCTGAAAAAAGAAACAATAAGTGATACAATATTAAAAACTGTAAAACTTTATCATACTTCAAAAATGGTAAATAAAAGAAGTAGATATCTGTCTTTTTCAACCAATTGGAAATGGTTGTCAGATTAAAGACGCTATTTGAAGATTTCATTTGTATTTCACAAAATTATTATCAATTCTTGATTGTATTATTCAGAATACATACAAATTAATTTGTCTGAAAAAAGAAGTCACATCACAATGATATTGACATGAACATGCTATTATTAATATTTGATGATGAGAAACAAACAAATAATTCTTTGAGATTCTCAAAAAACTTAGGATTTTTTTCCAAAATATTATTTCAAAAATTAGTTTCATTTGAATTTCTAGTATTTATACTTATTATATTTTATATGACCAGGTATAATATCACAAGAGAATCGAAAATAATCGATTATACTTCCGAGTCACGAGTAGTATTTTGCGAAACATCACGAGAGCTTAGCTCGAGTGATATTTTAAGAAAATACGTCGACTGACGAGGTCAGCATTACGATTATTTTCGATTGCTCAAGTGATATTCGTTACTATTTTATAACGAATAAAATATATTAATTTTTTTTGACATACGTCAAAACATCGTTAAAATGAAAACATTCACATTTTGACACGAGGCGAAACAGCAAAACGATTATATCACGTCGTCAAGGGTATATTCATTTATAAATATGCAATAGTTATGCAAAATTTACGGATTCTATTGGCTTATTCATACATGAGTTATATCATCAGTTATAATATCACAAGAGCATAGATAATAATCGATTATACTTCCGAGTCACGAGAAGTATTTTGCGAAACATCACGAGAGCGCAGCTCGAGTGATGTTTTAAGAAAATACGTCGAGTGACGAGGTTAGTATAACGATTATTTTCGATTGCTCGAGTGGTATTCGTTACGATTATATAACGAATAAAAAATATTAATTTTTTTTGACAAACATCAAAACACCGTCAATATGAAAACATTCACATTTTGACACGAGGCGAAACACCAAAACGATTATATCACGTCGTCAAGTGTACATCCACTACTTATCAATACGCAGTAGTTATGGAAAATTCACGGATTCTATTGGCTTATTAATACATGAGTTATATAATCAATATAACACATTAATTACTCTGTGAGAGTCTTTTTCGATATTATGAAACCATTAAATATAGCTAGATTATGAATATTTTCAATGCTTTGTAGGAAAAAGCTAATAATAAAAATAATAATAACATCTGAAATTATTTCACATACATCGCTCGTAAACGTTACTTGGGACATGAACGGCGCTATAGTTTGTGTTGACAGGGATATTGTAGAAACGTCTACTGGGATAGAGCGGCAACCGGGTTTTGTCTCGTATGGGCGTTTGACTTGCTTGAGGGTCTTTCTCGGAATCATCTGTAACCTGTAAATCAAGAAAAATAATTACTCTCCAAACACTTGGGAATGAAAGGTAGGTATAAAACTGTGTCCAGCACGAGAATGTTGCACCAAGCTAGTTAGCCAAGTACATAGGTAGGCTGGCTAGTATTTGGGAGGTCCCGGGTTCGAACCCCGGGGCCGACTGGTCTGCCATGAGTTTTTCTCAGAGGTTTCCTCATGACGTTAAGTGAGCCATTGCTTGCGTACTCACAAAGCGAATGCTGGGCTAGAATTATCCTCTGAAACCTACCCACACTTGCTCTGTTCCATCAATATCCTCTCTCACCCATCCATATTGAAATTGTACACACAAGTGTATCCTCTGATCTGCCTGAAGGAGCTAATCCCCATAACTCAAAGCCCGCCTCCCTGATACATATTTCAAGGAGGAATGAAATACACGGAATTTCTTTTTGACAGTGTTGCTAGGTGTGAGCATCAGCTGTGTTGGTACATATCTACATATTATTGTTATTCTATAAGTGAATGATGAATTGTCAATGTGATTCAGTAGAAGTTGAGAATTGCGATGATGAAAAGTCAGCTGAGTACCTTCTTTTTTCGGAGCCGTACCTGGTTTCCGGCGTAGGCGATCTCTCTACAACTATTCGTGTTTTGCGTGATACAGTGATACACGAATAGAAGGGGCCTACATCGCTGCATCGCAAAAATACGTTGCCTACTTTAGGTTTAGTTCATACCTAGTATATATTTGGAATTAAAAATCAGTTCATATTTCTATAATTAATAATAGAGTGTCTATTTTCATAACTTGAAAAAAATTATCAATTAAAATTTCATTACCATTCCTTCATTAATCAATTTTTCATTTGATTATTCTCAAACGTTTTTTTCATTTATTTATTCACAAAACGTTTTATCATTTACTTATTCTCTGCAATGCACTGCTCGTCTTATCCTAGGATTATTCTAGCATTTTGAGGTTAAGGAAAAAGAATTAAATTGATGAAATGATTATTATCTTAAAAAGTGTGAACTATGTGATTTTCTTTTGAACTTCAGGTAAGTTTGTGCTCACTAATTCTTATAAGCGATTGGTTGGAAATAAGGAACTTTTGAGTTTTATTTTTTGAGCTATTCAATTTTTCAAGGTGAAGAATAGTCAGATTTCTCATTTTGTAGTAGATACTTGCCCTTTGTCTGAAAAAAGCTTAATTCACATTTCTTGTTGCTTCTTAGAATGGAAGCAATGCAGTATCTGTTTCAAATATCAATATTCAATAATCAAATCATGAAAAATATACAGGTTGACCTTGGCCAATTCAATATATTACATAGAGTGAACTAGGAAAATTCTTCAATAATTTAAAAATGATCAAACATCTTTCCAAAGGATTTTTGATCAAAACGGTGAATTGCTGGTTTCCAATACCTTTGGCGAAGGACAATATGGATTGTTATCCATTTAGTAGTCCGATCGCGATTTGTATTGAGAAACAATTAGAAATTTGTTAATTCACTTCAAGTCAAATAACCTGTACTGCAGAGAGCCAATAAGATCAAAACAGCTCTATGCAGATTTTGAGTCGGGGTGACTTGACAGTTTTTATAATTCACCGTTGGAATGTGATTGAAGATTTCGCTTCTCAAAATACATATTAGCATCTCCCTTGGAAAGTTTCTTGATCATTTTTAAATTATTGAAGAATTTTTCTAGTTCACTTCATGTAAAATATCAATACTGAATTTTTTTGTGATTCTCACCTCTATTTCTTCAATATCGTCCAGATTTTCCTTGGATTCCGCCTCATCTTCTTCAGGATCTTGATCCTGTTGATATCCTGTTTCTCCCGGTTGCACCATTGCCCTATATCTTTCGTCAAACGTGTACGATGATATAAGGGAATCATCATAATGCAATTCTTGAGGTTGAGGTGAGTCATTTTGCTGAAATGATTGACGATATCATAGCAACAATAACTATAATGGAAATACAAGAGTCCGAGAATTTCTATTGAATTCTATTCAAGTTCAAATTTTTCTGATGCTGTCTCATAAAAAATATTCACGAATATTTATTTGAATAAGTATCATTTGAGGATATAATCTAGGAAGTGTGATGTAAATTGAAAAGAAAACGAATTTCCTCATACTTATGAAATTACAAATGCCTGACATATAGCATAATATTCACTATAGATGACCACAGAACTCTAAAAACGAAACTTTAATATCAACATCAAGTAGAATTTTATCAAACAGAAGTTTTGAAAAATATGTTCTATTTCCTGTTACACATTTCCTTCACATTAACGAAATTAATCATATAAGTACTACATAGTCAACATGTTATCAACAATCAGTATTTTCCGAATAAGTCTTCGACATCTTATCTTATGCTTCTGTGTTTCAGGTGGAAATAAAGGTCATAAACGTATGTCTGCTAATGAGTGTTGGAAAGGAACATAAAAACCAGATAATCCTTATATTCTCTGACAGTCAGGCAGCACTGAAAGCTCTAGCAAGTTCCTAGATCAGTGAAAACTGGTCTGGGTCTGGGTTAACAAAAACATCTGATCGTGGCGGCCCATAACGAGTCTACAGTCAGGTGGGTCCCAGAACATAAAGGGAAAACAGGGAATTAATACCCATACTCCCTGGTAAATAAAAGGTCTGGAACCAGGTTTATGGGACCTGAACCAGTACTTGGAATATCGAAAGCACTGGTCTGCTCCTTCATGTCCCAATGAATAAAACATCAGTCATTTTGGAAATGCATCTCAAGGTTAAATCACAATTAACTTATCGTTCGAAAATCAGAAGCGCTGTCTAATGATATCCTTAACTTGAAGAGGAGTCAGATAAAACAGTTGGTAGGGTTATTAATTGGTCAATGATCCCTAAGAGAACACATGCATACTATCGACATATATCGAGAAGAACCTCTATGTCGACTGTGTAGGAAGAGGAAGAAACTATATCTCATATCATCTTCGAATGAGAAGTAATGGTTTTCTAGAATTGTATTCTAATAGGGGATGGAAACACTAGGTAGGTTCTTCTCAGGAAATACTAAGTAAGGAGTCTGCTTAGCCTGATAAGGGTAGCAAATTTCTTTACATTAAATGCACAACCAGAAGCACGAAGGGCCTGAAGGCTGAGGATGTAAGTTTCTATTCTTTTACTGATCTACTCTGAGTTTATCATTCAATCTCAGAAACTAGTTTTTAAGGCATACGAAGTGCAATGATCAGTTGAAGTTCCTGTGATTTCAATAATTTTTATAAATGAATACTCATTCTTACCTGCAATTCTTCCTCGTCATCTAAAGTGTAATTTGGTGCAGAATTGGTAAGATTTTTGGCATTATAAAATTGAAAATCCTCATCTATATCAGCATCTTTATGAGATTTAGCAGCTTGTTCTGCTATATCCATGATTCGCTGAAAACGAGAAAAAAAGTGTAAAAAAATTTTTGAAATACTTTGTGTGGGTATTAAAAATGTCCATTTTGAGCTCATTTTAAGTAGCAATTTCTTATAATAACTGGCTGAATATTACGCTCAATAAAGTGATTTAATTCAAATATTAGTTTCAGGTATTTCTACAATTTGTTCTAATTATTACTTCTCACCTTCACAGCCTCAACCTTTTGCTTCATCATCTCGGTAATCTTTTCGTGTATATCATTAAGAACTCCTACACCATCTTCCTTCACAATCGTGGTGTCTTTGAAGCTCTGAAATGATATCCATGTTATTCTCATATTTTCCCCGAAAAAAATAGACTATTGCACTGTATCGGAAGTCAATGAAGAAGGGCGGGAGAGGTTTTGAATCCATTTCTACCTCCTGAACTACATTTTGACACGTCTTGTCAAAATGAACTGAATTTTTGTATCTGAGGTTATCTTTGAGGCAGAATAAAACTATCCAAAGTTTGATAGTTTTGCTCTATAAATTTGAAATTTCATCATGCCTAAATCTTCTTGGCAAGATGCTGCTATTTGTACATAGAAACTTCATGCTTTTTTGAGGGGTTTTCGAGCATTACGCCACTCTAGATCCTCTCTAAATTCAGTTAGAAGGGTAAGAATTTGTATGTGAATTCAGTTGGTTTCAGGGAACCCTTTAATGGTTCAAATCTTATCTTCCATCGCCGCTATCAGTAAAACGCTTTATATTAGCCTTACCTGTATATAATGAAATATTTCAACGTCATTTTCACCGAGTTTAAGACATCTCATCATTTTGAATATTTACACACATATTAAGGACCGATAATGATACAATAATTTCATTACTTTGCCCTTATGTCCTGATCAGGATTTATGTGATAAAAAAAATTAGATAATTTTAGATCATACTGAAAATGGAGTCTCATGATTATTATCACTAATAATAAAAGGAAATATTGAAGTGTGAAAAAACTAGAAAAACAAGCTTAAATATTGAATCAAACTGAAAAATGAAGAATGATTTCTTTTATTGTGAAATAGATAGGGGTGCTTGATATTAAATGTTACAAGTATTTCATTTGTAGCTATCATCAAAATATAGCAGAAAATACGCCACGGTCTTTTTACAATAAATTATGTCCTACTTTATAGTTCGGTTTGCTATTGAAAGCGTGATTTTGTCAGTTTTTCAAAAAAATAAATTGTTATTTAGGAATTTCATGATAGTGAAAATTACAACTTTAGTGACAAACTTGATTAAATTTATATAAACTCACTCACCTCAATCACCATACTTCTTCTAGTTACAAGTTCTCCAAAATGCCATAGCTCACCTCCAAGTTTTTGAGCCCAGTTTCTCACTCTGGAATAAAATTAATGAAATTTTATTTTTTCAACTTAATGACTTTGTAAAATAACAGGATTTGTTTGCACCTAAATTTCTTTCAATTCGTATTTGATATCCAATTTATAAACATCATATTCACGTGATCATTCGAAATTAATGTAATATTAATATTAAAATAAGATAAGAAGAACACTTGGCTTAATACCACTGAATTAGTGAAATTAAGCTAAGTGTTTTTCTTATCCTATTTTAATTTTTAACTATGTTTCACCAAGTAGTGTTAAGCGAGCAGTTAATTGGCGTTATTAATATTACCTAATATTATTGAATAATCAATAATATTGGAACAGCAAAAATGTCACCTCAAAAATAATTTATTACTTTTCAACTAGCATTAAAATAATATGATTAATAGTATTTCATTGAACCTTCTTAATAATTTATTGATTCCCTTAGTTTTTCAATCCATAATTAATGAAAAAACGATATTATCTTCAAACACTTATTTTATGAGGTAGATAAAACTGAAAAGTAATTATAATTCCTATTAAAATATATCAACACTCGAGCTGCCAATACATAATTCCATTGTTAGCTTTTTATTTTAAAAACGATTTCAGATTGAAAAGTACATTTATTTAATTATAAGAACGGTTCCTAATAAGAAGATATAAATATTTTCTGATACTCGAATTTAAAGGTTTTACACTGAGTATATATGTGAATTTTCTTGATACTCACAGTTTAGCCAGTTCTGGGTGCTGTTTCTTCTCCCTGTTATCTTCCTGGCCAACAACCAATACCAAAATTAACGACATAAAAGTTGAAACTTTTATCAGCTTGCATAATAACAGTGTCATTTTTGCGAATAAATGAATGGGTAGGATGATTTTCTATTATCAAAGAGAAGTATTTATGGGTCAAATCGATATTGCAGAGACAAGCGCATGACGATTTTCCGCACGTTTCTTCAATTTCCCGCACGGTGGCGTTAATTCGGAAAAGGCTTGAAAGTAGAAAATCAAAACTGTATGCAATCAGAAGGAAATTCGAATACAAATATGTATTGAAATATAAATATTCAATTGCAGAAATATAGATTAAATTTCACATCTGTGGAACATATGCTCTTCAAACAAGAAAAATACGATAGGTATATTTAACGAGATAATGAAGAAGTATTGAACACGTTATCAATTATATATGATGTTCTCGAATTTTGTATAACATATCGTGAGATAGTTAATCTTATTTCATAAATTGCAATGAAAAATACTTTAAAGCTTTTCATTAGAAATCATTTCTGATTCTATTTACGCAGATCTGACAATTTAATTCAATTTATGAATCGTTCCATATTTAGGATTCAATGAAAGAATTTCATCGACTAACCAATAAAAACACTATTTGGCAACAAAAATATATAAACCATCATACTTTGGAACTAGAGATTGTTTTTAAACTTTGCAAAATAATTTGAAATAATAGCTGATTAGTAATGAACCTCAACCAGATTTTGAAGATATATAAATAAAGAAAGTCAATAATTATTTTGTTTACACACGTGAATAACAGGGCTCTGTCAGTAAGGTCGTATTTTTCTGGCGAAGTGCATCGCGTCGAGATGGCGATTCGAACGGAATAAATTAAAGTTTGCAAAGCCACGCTATATATATATATATATTATATATATATATATGTATATATATATATATATATATATATATATATATATATATATATATATATATATATATATATATATATATATATATATATATATATATATATATATATATATATATATATATATATATATAATATATATATATATATATATATATATATATATATATATATTTATATATATATATATATATATATATATATATATACAGGGCCGGATTTACGAATATGCCGCCCATCGGCCCAAAGCATTACGCCGCCCCCGCCTCCCAAACGCGAAAATTTGCCAGACCTCAAATAATACTATTTGAACATCAATATCTTAAAAAAATATTCGAATAACATCTTCATAATATCATAGCTTTATATAACCTCACTTACTATGATCTAGGAATAATGCTAATTAGTAATTTGTTATGTGGAATATTTGCAGAGAATCTTTCATTTCCTTTTACACCTCAAGATATCGTTTTAACTGTTAAACTTAACATAGTACGATTATTGTTTTCATAATTAACGAAAAAATATGGATTAAAGGAAAAGTTACATGTTTCGTCACTTGTTGCCGACGAAATTTTAAAAAACCCAGTAGTCCTTCATATTGTTTTTTGTCCCATTATTGTTCACCAACCATTCAGAAATTAATATTTTTTTCACTGATTTTAAAACCACATACTCTGAAAAAAAATCAATTTTGTTTTTTTCTCAAAGTGGATTGTAATATCAGGAAATTAAGAAATCGAAAACGATTCAATGATTAAACTGTTTATTGAGAGCTAAAACATTCAATTCATAGTGAAACTTTTCAAAAAAATTAAACTCATGTTTTCAGATTTTTTTACGCCTAGCTTTTTTTTCAACTCAAGGGATCTACAGTTTCACGCCAGTTCCAAACGGCCAATGGGCTCGAATCTTGGTCATTACCCAACAACATATCAAATTTTTGAACCACTAAATTCCATACATACAAAACATCCAAGAGCATGGTGGGACTCGAACCCTAGCTTTAATATTAGCGAATGTATCAATGACATTATTAAATTCAAGCTTACACGTCAAGTCTTTTTCTCAAGTCATTTTCTTTGGTTAAAACAGCTGAGTTAACTAACCTTTTTTGGCCAACAGTTGATCTTAAATAATTCTTTACTCGTGAAATAGTAGAAAATGAACGTTATGCTGCACATTTGCCGGCTGGTGTACACAAAAACATCTAAAGAGCTACGCTTACATTTGGTTATAAGTTCTGGACATCTTTGAAGAAAATATATCTGTTCAACTGTGACAGCGACATTTTTTCTGTACTGGATGCCTTTCCTTTGCACAGACCTTTTAAGTGATGACATTTGGCAACAAAAAAAACGGAGCTTCACTATCTGTTGAGTAATTAGTGTATAAATCTGAGTGAAAACCAAAATTCTGCATAAAACGCTCTTGATTCTTCAAGCAAAATTTAACTGGCCTTCAAAATTTGCCGCCCTGGGCCCGGGCCCATGTGGCCCATGCCTAAATCCGGCCCTGTATATATATATATATATATATATATATATATATATATACATACTTAATAATAATAATAATAATAATACTTTCTTTCAATCACATCATAATCAAGTCAATACAAAATTTATTATTTCTCCAAGGAAATATTAAAATCATCTATTCCATAAGGAGGATTTTGAAGTAAATATGTTTTCAGATTTTTCTTCCATTTTTTATGAATAAGGTCTCACAGTGAGTTTTACAAGAAGATTGTGAGATAACAAGAAGTCCCCCACAATTCCAGACCATGAAGCAGTCTTGAGTGAAATAATGCATGATAAGCTAATAAAGTTGCACTATGGCTGATAATTTGCACTATTCATAATTTGCAATATTCATTCCTAGAAACTTTGCACAACCAGAAAGCATTTTCCTAGATGTCGTAAAGACAACTGTCGCGATTTCTCCTTATTTATATAAAGTTTATTGGTATTGAACCAACTAATTATCTTTTCCTCTATCTCTGTTGCCCTCATTTTCAGGTTATTAACATCTTTATCTCTTATAGAAAGAGTTGTGCACTATAAACAAAAAGGGGACCTAGTACAGAGTCTTGAGGTAATCCCTGCTTAATATCAATCATGCAACACCTCTGACTCCATAGTATATATATATATATATATATATATATATATATATATATATATATTTATATATATATATATATATATATATATATATATATACATATATATATATATATATATATATATATATATATATATATATATATATATATATATATATATATATATATATATATATATATTTATAGCAGAGGTTAAAAAAATTTCAGTGATCGTGGTCAAATAGATCTAAATTGGATAAAAAAACAACTCCACACCTAACCGTTGACTTTCGATACAGTTCAATAGTCTATTATTTCCAGGCAAAATTTGACTAAAAAATGCTTGCTTCACTCCTCACTTCAGTATGTATGAGGGAGGCAGATCACAGGATACACTCATATACACTCATAATGAGCAGTGCATTTAGGATGGAAGAGAACTATAAATAGAGCATAAATACTCAGCTTATTAACTTGGTAATTCATATATTAATGTAAGTATATATGCTCAAATTGGTTTTCGAAATAAATCAAGATTAACATTTTAGAAATCTTGAGCATATTGTTTCTGTTGTAAATTTATATTCAGGAGTTGAGAAGTGTGAGAAATAATCCGTGTACTATGTCCCAATCTGCCTACACTACTAAACTAATCGTTACTTCAGGAATCAGGAATTTGATTGATATGAGATCAGGCAATCTTATTGTTTCTAATTTTTCCTTATTCCTGAAAAATGTTCTTGTCTGGAGTAAGTAAGGATGAGAGCAGGAACCTGAAATATTTCTTACTTATGGCAGAAGCTGAATCGTTGAAACTTTACGAATGCTAAACGCGGTTTTTCCAAAAATCACGATATTTATATATATATATATATATATATATATATATATATATATATATATATATATATATATATATATATATATATATATATATAAAAGTATATATATATATATATATATATATATATATATATATAATTTATATATATATATATATATATATATATATATATATATATATATATATATATATATATATATATATATATATATATATATATATATATTAAGTTGGTGCTTATTCATTTGATGAAATAAAAATTCGAAAAAACAGAAAACTATATTTCATATAATGATCGAAAAGGAATTTTGAAAATTTGAAAAATCAAAAAAAGGAAAACTACCTATATTTCATCAAATTTCTTGAACCTATTTTAAAAAAAATTATACCTGTGTACCTATGCGATTCATCGTTGGTTGAATGATATAGTTAAAAAAGTCAAATAAGTAGGTAGGTATATTTATTCACATATAGTAAAAATCCTCAAGTTATTCTTTCATTTTGAAACTTTTATTTTTAACAGAGTGAAGCACTAAATTTCAAGAAATTTCGGTAAATTCGTTTCTTCATTAGCGGCTATTACAGAAAACATTAACCGATATGCTTCAAATAGCAAGTAATTCGATTTAAATGGAACTAAATATATTCATAAACAATAGAGTATGCTATAATCAACACCACAAACATATTTTGCAAAAAGATCATCAGATTAAATTAATGATAATTTTGCACCAACACCTGAAGCTGAATATTATCCCCATACCTACTAGTCAAACTGAATAACGACAATGATGTTGAAGCAGATTTTATATTTTTTATTGATATCGATTTATACACGACCATGTTTTACTAGATTCGTGAGTTTAAGTATAAACAATTTTCATTTTGTAAAGATGATTCATTTTAGGCGAAAAAATATTATTTTGCTGTACAGAGTGTTACTGTTTGCCCGGACAACGAAAAATTGGAGAGCCCACTGAGGAATCTAAAGTTCAGAAAAATCAACGCAACATTTGGTACCTTGAGCTATGATATTTCTTACAAACGACCTTTGGACGAGAACGTTGGGGTAAGTACAGAAAACCTGAGTATGTAAAATACCTGGGTAAAATGGTTGCTGAAAGCTATGAATTGTAGACGATTATATTTATTGAACGTCACCCATTGAAAACAATGATAAATAAAGTTGAGTTGCCTATCAGGTTCAACGAGATCTATAAGATAATGACATGTTTAACCCAATGTTTCTTTATTTGTCATCTTCATTGGCACAGTAATTCACAAAAATATCTCCGATATTGCTAAAACCCATAAGTTAAGCACATAATAATAATAATAATAATAATAAGTTTTTTATTTCAAACAGGTATAAAACCCAATTACAGAAAATACTTAAAGTAAAGCTAAATAGAAAAGAAATCAAACCATAGCGCCAGAGACAAAAAGAGAAAACTTATATGAACAAAATGAACCAAACAAAAGTAATATAAAAGCAGGGCCGGCCTAAGGGGTGTGCGAAGTATGCAGCCGCACACTCAAGCATTTTGGAGGTGCATTAAATTGACCAATTTTTGTAAAAAAAAAATAATAAATTTGGCAAATTTTTAGAAACTGATTTAAATATTGGGCAGAAATATTTAAACTATACTCTCTGGCATATCATTGGAAGCTCGGACCCTAAACAGCTGTACACTTCCCTCTACACCCCTCGCCCAGCGTCGTTGCCAGTTTCTGGATTGAAAAATTAATTCACACAGCTAAAAATCCCAAGCTTCCAATGATTTGCCGCCGACTATAGAAGGAATTTTGTCTTAAAACTATTACAGTTAAAATTCAAGGTAAAACCGAAGATCTACCCGGTTACCCCAATGAGTTCTGAAATACAGTAAGTCTGATGCCCTTGACCAAAGTCCAAGGTCGGTAGAACAGTCGTCTCGTGGCGGGACGCGAAAAGTGTTGTGACTCATCTTCCTGCATCTCTCCCCCTCCCCCGGCTTTGCTTTTCTAGCCAATTGGCGTCTGAAATTTAGATAGTAAATTCATTCTCCGAAATGAAAGCAAGAAAAGCCCTTGTATAAAATGTATAATAAAAGTGACTATGTACTATCCTAATAGTTGATATTTTTGTTTGTTTTTGCGCCATAAATAAACACTGTCATTATTGGTTCACTATGTTCTGTTGCTTTATTTTCCTTTACCCATGACATATGGAAATTTATCTTAGGTCCGATGGACGGTGATTCCCGCATTAGCTAGTAATTGCAGTATAAGCATAAAAATCATTGCAACGTTACCTAGAGTTAAGGTTCCATTAGTTTATTTGACATAATAGTGGTTATAGTACAAGTAAGAGTACTGAACATGTCAAGTCTATCAATAATGAATCCAATTGTCATACATAAATTTAATGTTCTACAAGGCGCAAAAGTGCACAAAAACTGTGTTTTTGGACCTCAAATTTCAAAAAATCCCATATCTCCCAGACCCCCCTGCAGGGGCATAAAATTTGAGTCTAGCACACTTGCAGTTTTCGCCTTAGGCCGGCCCTGTATAAAAGTATTATCAATCAGTATCCTGAAAGCTAAACCTAAAGCATATAATACAAAAGCTAAGCTAATTTATTATTTGAATCAGTAGCAAGAACAAGAACAAGAGAAAAGAAAATTACATAACAGAACAAAAAACATAATAATTAAATAATTCAATACGATTCAAATTCAACTTAAGTACATAACTCCTAACAATAGCTGCAAGTGAATCAAATTGAACGTCACATTCACTCGCAACTAAATTGAATGTATACCCCATGTACCAAATTGGAGATTGCACTAACGAGTTCGTCCTTGGAGTTTCTAGATGGAATAATTCCATATTACGGGAATCTTGCCTCGGAACACGAAATCTCAGAGCAGACAAGAAAGAAAGGCAGTCAATACAGTTGTGCAGTAATTTGTAAAAAAATTTGAGACATACAATTTCTCTCCTACCCTGCAATGAAACTACATTGAATCGACTCAAAAATGCGTCATGATTAACTCCTCTCGGTGGATAAACTTTGTCCTCCCTCCAAACCAAGAATTTCAAGAACCTCCTCTGAACAGCCTCAAGATGGTACTGATGACAAAAATAAATAGGATGCCAAATCATGCTACCATATTTGAACTTGCTACATATAAGAGAATGAAAAAGACTTATAATGTTGAAGAGTTCTTGAAATACTTGCCATTGCGAGTAATGCAACCTTACATTCTCGAGGCAGATGAAACAAGCTGGGAGAAGTGTGGAATAAAGGAGAATTTCTGATCAAATACCACACCAAGATCCCTCACCCTATCGAGACGAGAAAGGACCTGGCCGTAGACGGAAAATCAGACCTCAATATATCCACTTTCCTAGTCACAACATTACACTTTGCCACATTCAAACTCAAAAAATTACACACAGAAGTTGTGAATATGGTGAATGAGTTAATACTTCGGATATATCGGAGATTTTTTCAGAATAATCAAGTTCTGATCTATGGAGTGGTTATCAGAGAATATAAACGGAGTTGCAGCAGAGCTCCGTCACTAAGATCTCATTTTTCCTCATTTTTGTTCTTTTTACATGAAAATTCTTAACCATCAAGTCAATTTGAAAAGGTATGGAGGTGAGATAATCTTTAGAACATAAAATCCCTACATTGAGATTGCGGTACAAAAGAGTAGAAGCCTCTAAATGATTCTTTCCTAACATCGAGTCAATCTACTTACCAAATTTCAACCTTCTAACTTAATCTGCAGAAGCTGTAGAGGTACATAAAACCTCAAACCCAACAAAATAATAAGAAAACTCAACTTATTGATTTATTGTTAAAGAAAAAAGCCTAACCACCAATAGGCACTTCACTTACATCAATTCAATGCACGCATGAAGTTTTAACCCTTTTACTCAATTAAAAGAGAATTAAGTGCTGAAAACGTCTTTAAAAACGGTTCTTTAGCTCCATACACCCTCCAAAAATCTATGAATACTGAACCTATTGATATTTTATGATTCCGCTCATGCACCCACCTACCACTACCTCACCCAATATTCTGAGATTCCAAAATTTTCACTGAATCCTTCCAAATATAGTGAAATATAGTTTTTTTCTGCCTCCTGGCATCAAAAAAATACAAAACGTGTGGTCTAGGATCCAAGGGATGTAAAATAGATTCAGAAACCAATTTCATAGACCATGGGATTATGCATATTAACAATGAAATACCTACTGTATAGAGTATTTTTTAGGTTTTGTTCAAGCTCGAAAGATGGACTGAACAAGGCTGGTCTACCTTTCCTATTTTGCCCTTTCAAAAGGATGTATGTCGTACATCGTTAAATTCTCCAATACTACGGGACATGTGGATCAACTGGGGTCTACAGATGGGAGTTCCAAAGCCGGACAAGTGTCCTATACCAGCAGTAAGTTCATTATGAATTCCTTTATTTCGTATTAGAAATATGAGAAAAAGAGTTCAAGATATTGAATCTATTATGTTCCTTCGCAAATTCATACGAGAGTAATATACAGGGTGTCCAAAGACAATTATCAGCCTCATAGTGCAGAGTACCTATTGATCATATAAAAAATGTTTGCAGAACGTTAAAAAAGTTTTTGAAAATCGATTGTACTACTGTATGGTGGTAAAAGTTGGACATTTTGAGTAATAGGTATATTATACATATATAGACAGTTGATTTTTCTTTGCTCTGGTATTAGATATCATGCGAATAAGCATACAGCGTTGTTTCCTTTCCATCAATACAACACTCACCAAAGAAACAATTATGTTACACACCTGATGAACTTTGAGAAGCGACCCTATCGCTTCTCAAAGTTCATACTCCTACTTTGCTCCAAAAATTTATAATAGTATACCTGAAACAATTAAATCGAGAGAAAATATTAAAAGCTTTAAACTGGAACTGAAAAAGCACATACTTCGAAGTAGGAAAATTGAACTCCAGCGAATATTTGAGTAGATGTATAGTAACTCAACATTATACAAAGAACAGTATTCTCAAAGTCCGCTTGGTATTTTGAGGTGTTTGTTTCTCACCTTGAGTTTTACTTGTTTTCATTATTTTTGTTGTTTTAATATTTTGTTCAATTTGACTGATACTTTTTATCATTTTATATAGTGTTTCTAATTATTATATAATTTATGTGTAGGTATATGCGTATATTCTGTGTGTGTATGCGTGTATGTTTAGATTTATGTATGTATGAATACATAAATGTTTTTGTATGGGTTTACATGTATGACTGTAGATATGTTTTACATTTTACACTTGAATGGGATGAATCATTCATTGGAATTTTTATATTTGTATATTTGGTGATCTCTTTGTGTTTTCATTGTTTGATTCAATCACTTCTTCAAACAAGTGTTTACACTTATCGAGTTTTTATTTATTCACAACTGGTATTTTTAAAGTACCATACCTGTGTGAATAAATATTATTATTATTATTTGAAGTTTTTTAAGGGATGGGTCTAGACTCGGAAAGAAATGTTAATATAACTTCGAAGCTGCTATGAAAATTGATCGCTTTTCAATGGAAAAAAACTATATCATCATTTTTTTCAAACTTGGACAATCAGATGATTTCATTTTAGTTGGGACATCCTGTATATACCTACTTAAATAAAATTAAATTTGTTGATAAGCAATTCTTACCTTCATGAATTTTCTAAATAAATATCAGATAAGAAAAAACAGTCGTGTCAGTTTTTTTTATTTATTTCAATATTTTATTAACTTCAATCATTAATGATTTTGTGATATATATATATATATATATATATATATATATATATATATATATATATATATATATATATATATATATATATATATATATATATATATATATGTATATGTATATATATATATATATATATATATATATATATATATATATATATATATATATATATATATATATATATATATATATATATATATATATATATATATATATATATATATATATATATATATATATATAGGTATATAAACTACACTCTAGAATCGAAACAAAAATTGACGGTTAGATTGCTGGTTGTATGTGTTGTATCATAATATACTGTACCTATACATGTATGCAATAATTTTAATAATAACATAATATATAAAAAATATATGCAGTTAAAATTGAATCGGTCAGTTGAAGAACAGTACAAGTCCAGAAATGGCCATTTTCATCTGAGATAGCCAAAATGCTCATATGTTAAAGCTCTATCCATTGAGCCAAAGAACAGTATCAATAATACGAACACTACGGCTGTACGCTCCTCCCATTTCCATTAGTCAGCTTGACAACAGTACAAGTCCAGGACTGTTCTTATACTGACCGTACAGATATAAGCGAATCCGCCTTTGACAAGTTAAATAGAGGTTATGTCAGTTATTCGAATATTATTGCTGACCGCGTATTCATGTGCAGTTATTAGCATTGTTTAAGCTAAATAATGCAAAATGTCTAGTCGTGATGAAGCTAATGATGAAGAAAATATCCATGGTGCCAGGAAACGCAAGAGGAATCTTGATTATTGGAAGAACAATCGAGTTAAGAATTTGCGTTTAAGTGGTAGTTCGTATGTAAGCACTTCTGGAAAAACCATCCCTGAAAAACAGTCTGGATTGCCATGCTTGTGAGTATATCTCTAAATGTGTGAATATGAAATAATATCTCGATTTTCTTTCGATATTAGGTGTAAAAGGAAGTGCACCGACAAATTCAGTATCGAAGAGAAAGCCTATCTTGTGTCCAAGCTGTATTTTGGAAAACCGAAAAATGAGCAAGACACATTTTTGCAAGGATTGATTACCCGAGTACCCGTTTCAAGAAGGAGACCTAGAGATTCATCTCATTCCGGTGGCAAACCGAGGTCCTCAAATTTTTTATATAATGCATTAAGAGTTTCTGAACGTGTCCCCGTGTGTAAGAAAGCCTTCATGAGTCTGTATGCTATTTCACACATTCAAGTTCAAAGATTAACGAATTTACTTCAAGCGGGTGAGTCTCCAAGAGATAAAAGAGGATTGCAAAATAACAGACCACGCGGAATACCATAAAATTTTATTGTTAAAATTAGAGAACATATCGAATCCTTTCCCCTTAAGACAGCTCATCACTCCACAAAACCTGTGCATTATTTGGACGCCAATTTAAATGTTAAAATTATGCATGACCTTTTCTTGAAGAAAAATCCTGATCTGGAAAACGTGATCAAGTATAAGTTTTTCTTAGAATACTTAAATGAAAATTATGCACTTAGGTTCGGAAGGCCTCAAGTAGATGTTTGTTCTGAATGCGAAATGTTGAATGCTAAAATAAAAAATGATACTCTTAATGATAATGCGAAGAGAGTTGCTGTGGCGGAACTAATGGTGCATAAAAGACGAGCCAAAAAGTTTCATTCAAAACTTGACGAGGTTCAAAAGCTGTGCAGGGAAAGACCAGAAGTAGGAGCAATAACATTCGACTTTATTCAGAATCTCCCTCTGCCGCACATACCGGTACAAGAAATTTTTTATTTTCGGCAACTATGGGTGTACGCATTTGAAGTGCACAACTTGAAAGACAACAGTGGACAGTTTTACATCTATCATGAAGGTGAAGCCCGGAAACGACCGGATGAGGTGTGCACTTTCCTTAAAGACTACATAGAGACTCGCATACCACTGTCCATAACAGAATTGCATATATTTTCCGATGGTTGTCCCGGCCAAAATCGAAATCGTACAATGGTGAGATTTCTACTGGCTTTACAAGGAACTAATCGTTTCAAAAAAATTATGCATTACTTTCCAATACGTGGTCACTCCTTCCTACCATGCGATCGAGATTTCGGAACTCTAAAGAAGTTGGTTAGAAAACACGACCGAATATACGTTCCAGAAGAATATGAAAGCATGATGCTGTCCTGTAGAAAGACCAATCCGTTTACTGTCAAATATGTTACGCATCGCGATATCCTAGATTTTAAAAACTGGTGGCCGCCCAGCTATAAAAAAAACGTCTAAATCTGTGAAATCAAGACCTGAAGCAATAGTATGATATCAAACTGCAGGCAGTTTGAATACGATAGTGTAACACCTGGGTATGTTAAGTGCTACGATTTCATAAATGGCTTCATATCACATATCTTCAAATTGCTGAAACAAAATATAGCATCTCCTCAGCTGCCATGTTATCCTGCTTATTCTGAACCATTGCCGATTAATTCTAAAAAAATTGACGATGTAAAAAAAGTGTCCACTATTTTATTTTTTCAATAACTAATTTCCATAAACCAAAATTTGCCGAATTCTTATTTCAATCTATCTACATAGTAACACACAACAAATCTCTAGTTTCTGTAAATAATATATCTCAACGATTGAGAAACTACAAAGTTTTTTGTGATTATCTCTTAATGGTATTTTTGGACTAGTACTCTTTTTCAACTGACCGATTCAATTAAATAACAGACCTCGTTAATTCAATTAATAATAATAAAATAAACTTCATCCACGTGTTTCTCAGATTCTTCTTCTTCGTTATTCATAGTCATTGGAATTGGTTTTTTATTTCTTTCAATATTTTATCAACTTCAATCAGTAAATAATTTTGTTTATTGTGCACAAATTATTCACTAGATATAAATACCTATACAAGCATCAACTCTTGCCGGTATACCCTAATATAAGCGGCGTTATAGGTTATACTAATAATCTTGAAGTGAAAGGTAACGTAAATATGAAAATCATTTCTTCAGGAGTAAACTCCAATGAACTACAAAAAAATATGCAAACAACATACAGTGGATTGGATAATAATATGAACATTGCATTTTTCCTCTTGAATGCCGGCTTCACCAATACATCAATTTTTAAAGAATATTTGACCGAATACGTTATCCCGTGCTAATGAAATTTCCCATTTTTTCAACGCAGACTGTGATAAAAATAATTGCACTTCTCTAACGGACCTTAATTGGGTTTATTTTTTATTCGAAATATATCGGTTTCCAAATAACACAGTTTGTATTATCGACTTGATCAATTTTTATAAATGCAATAGAATAAAAAATAGAAACAAAATATAGTGACAGATCGAAATCCAAACTCATATTTTCAATATGAATTGAAACTGATAGTAATTGCTTCTCTGTCTCTCGCTTTTCTCACAGTTTATATTAGTGAAATTGTTTTGACTTTCAGCCCTCATTTGAATAAGAACTTTTTGAATATATATTTTCAGGGTAACTTCTCCATGAAGGATGGCTTACTAAATTTGGGCCTGATAAAAGATGTTCCCTTATGGTATGGACAATATAAAATGACCATAATCGAAAAATTGGTTGGAAAAGAATTGTCGATTTATTGCTTGCAAATTTGTTTTGATACGAAAGAAATTATATGAATATGAATATAAACATATTTATTCCTGAAAAAACTATGTTTACTTATGTAGTCAATGTTAATTCTATTTTTCACTTAATTAATATAGACAAGGGAAGTACGTACAAAATGGATTATACGGGTAAAACGGCATACCACCTCTTTTAGCAGGTTTTCACTTTGAAAACCTCTGCTTATTAAAATGGATGCGATTAGCAAAGTTGGACCAAGTTAGTTTTTCGTTTCATGACTTTTTACGATGCTTGGCACCAAAAATTATTTCAGTAATATCTATATATCTATATATATGTTTATATATATATATATATATAATATATATATATATATATATATATATATATATATATATATATATATATATATATATATATATATATATATATATATATATATATATATATGCTTATGTATTTTAGCGTTGATTACGCGATAAAGGGTGCAATTTTGAAGCAATAGGGTTGAAAGTTTGTAAATAGGTAGTTTCGTATAATATCTTGGATGGGATTGGGATTGGTTTTGGTTCGAATTGGTTATGGGTTTGACCCCCCTAGGGATGAAAGAATTATGTGCGTAAATGTGAATCAATCCAAAAATGGATATTCCGATTTTTATGAATTTCAAAATGTTTGAAGATAAAATAACATATTTCATTCGGAGTAGAAGTGACTTTTCATGGCTCGCTTTCAATTACCCGCCTCACTGCGTTCGGCGGGTGAGCTCAAGCTCGCCATGAAAAGTGACACTTCCCCTCCTTATGAAATAATATACTATTACACTATAAACGGCGCAATTTTGTAGCAATAAAGTTGAAAAGTTGTATCTAGGTAGTTTTGTATGACATCTTCAATAAGATTGGTATTGGTTTGAACTGGGTGGGGTTGACTCCCTGGGTGAAGAAATTGATCTTCTTTACACGATAAAGGTCGCATTACTATGGTTTCATTATGGAGGCGGTATGTAGATGATATTTTTTGTATTTGGACCGGTACAGATAGGCAGTTGGATAATTTCCTTAAATATATAAACACTTTCTACAACTCGTTTCAATTTACAAAAGAAATAGCACCGGTACATTTAATTTCTTAGTCGTTCAGATTTTTAGGTATTTGAATTCTCTTACTTTCACCATTTATAGAAAACCAACCTCCGCAGATACTTTAATTCACAGCGACAGTAACCAACACATTCAAATAAAACTCGGATCATTTCATTCGTTCATACATATGTTGTTCACTATTTCATTATCGGAAACAAATTTTCAAATCGAAGTTAATACAATTGAATTATTCGCCACTTATAATGGTTACGCTGAAAGTCTTATCGATAAGCTTATTGGGAAAAACGAATAAAGAATCTGTTGCTTTCAATATACCCCCACGCAAACCATTAATGAAAAACAAGAATACTTCCCAATAAATTATGTGCCGAAGTTAAGTAGTTGAAGTTGTAATAGACTATCGAAAAATAACGTTGAAACAATTTGTACAAATAAAAGAAACTTGAAGTCATTCTTAGTCAATAATAAAGAAAAATCTTACATTGGAGAAAAGTGTTTACAAAATATTTTGCGACGAATGTCGTGCTTCCTATATTGGATAAACGGGAAGGAATATAAACATTCGTGTTGATGAACACAAAAAGTCAATTTTACCAAATAAAAATACCACTGGCTTCTCCGAACATTATATATAATTTAATCATTTCCTGGCTTCCAACAAAACCCAATTGTTGCATTGAGGTAATAAGGGAAAGCGCCCTGACCTTCTTGAAATTCTCGAAATAAGTTCCGCCCATAACACTTAATTATCCCTTGTAAACTAACAAATTGATTTTCAGGTATCACCTTTGCTGTAGTCTGTTTTATAAAATAAGATGTAATACTCTCCTGCAGTCAGTCTTGATAATGAGTTCATAACTCGAAACATGTCGATTATCCTTTACTGCTGAATACAGTATCTAATTATTTTTATATAGTGAAACTTAAGCCAAGTATTGTTTTATTTTAATGTTTTCTGAGTTACTACCTAATTTCGGTTTGGAAAATAAACATTGTTGATAGTTGGTAGAGGATAGTAGTATTTTTTCCCTTCACTTAAAAATAAATTTTTATTGTAGCATTTTGAATTATTGTCAACAAAATATTACTAATGCAAATACAGTTTTGCAGGAACACATATTTTATTTTAAAAAAAAATACAATTTAGGACGAAATAGTTAGGAATTTTAAACAATCATAGCATCTTACTTGAATTTCCTAAAAAAATCTACAATAAGCTTAAGAGCATTATATAAATAAATTTAAAAATAATGTAGAAACAGTCAATTTTCTATTATCCCTCCATGTTTTCCATAGTCCCCTATCCTTGTTAATTTCTGATTATTCAAGCTGCTCAAGTTTGTCGACATCTTACATTTTTTGCAGCTTCCACAGGGAGGCCTACATTTAACATTACTTTGTTGGCTACTCCAGTTGGAATATTATAATTCAACTCCCCTCTAACAGCCACTTGAAGTGCCACTATTGCATCTTCTTGACGTACCTTGCGACTAGTTTCTAACCAATCATCGCAACTTTACGTAATTTTATGATAGTATTTACACCATGCTTGGAGAATTTTTCTAGGTATTACTCAGGCAGCACTATTGTATCAAGTTTTTTTTTATCAGCTTAGGCGGAATGTACGAGTTTTCTGGTACACGAAAAATCAGATGAACTTCTTTTATAGGTTGTGCAGCACACCTCGAGAGACAGTACATAATCATGGCGATGATTGCAGATTTCTTATTTGGACCCGCGCACCCATTTGCAAAAAGTCTAACTATGCTGCTGGCGGTTAAACTAACATTCTGGAAATATTTTGAACAGTGGAGGCGCTATTTGGACAAAACCTTATGCAATATCTGGTTCATTCCAAGTGTAGATGTAGGTTTTCCTTGGGCTATTTGTGGATATCCAATTACAACTTGTGAAATTGTAAATATAAAACTGCCTGTTGTAAAAAGCAGCTGGGTTAGGTATTCTGGGCAACATCTTATTCTTCTGACAGTTATATGTCAATGTAAGCTAACCTTCGCCGAGCGTTTCCAACAACTTAAAGAATACCTCAGCTCTCTTTTTGTGGATTTGGTAATCAGCCATGCAAGAAGTTTCTCCACTTTGCAGTTTGGGCTCATATTGAATACATTTAGAGCACTTATATACTGCTGGACTATCGAAACTCAAATTGTAATTATTCATAAAAATACCATGGCAGCATTTGTAAGAAGGCTTAGACGATTTTGTTATCGGACTATCAGGTTGTTATACATTTCATGTAGTTTGCAATGTTCTATTCGAACTTGCATTCATACCCTAGTGCTTTTCGATGGAAACCGAGGTTCCAATAGCTTTAATCGCATCTTTTTAATCCTGAAAACGATGAGGCTTATGGTTTTCTTCTCTACCTTCTTTTGTCAATGCAAAAGTGGCGCTATTCTTGACATCGTTCGCAAGGGCATGTATACGCATGGCTGCAAATGGTCTATTTCCGAACGTTTTCATAGAATGCTATTCTTGACCATCCTTCGCGAACTCAATCATCTCATGTTCAAATCTACTTGATAACAGTGCAATTAGGCGTCGCGTCATTATTGGCGTTCCCGTCATCTTGCTAATAAAAACAAGCCGATAGGCGATAAGTTATGAATTTATTTCATCATTAATGGCAGATACAATGAACTTCACAATAAGTACACCAAAAAACACTCGGTGTATGAATGCACCAGATGAACAAAAACGGTTAATGTTAGAATTTATATATCACATATAAAAAAAATGGATAAGGTATGTTAAGTGAAGATCTTGAAAGCTTAATTTCAGTTATATTGCAATATTATTTCTATAATGAACTAACCAGCTGAACATTGATCGAATGATATCCTGTTCGATTGACATAAATAACAAATATGTCCTGAATAATCCAGATCTTCCACTTTTGGTGGAAATATTGCTACATGTGTTCAATCCCCACAGCCAACAACCCCTGGAAAATTGTGATCCACATAAAACCTACAACAAAACTAATATCAATTACGTTGACGCGAACATAAATTCCAGCAAATACTTAAGTCTTCCAACATTAAATTCATCGAAATTTCTCGGAAAATATACTTATCTATTGAATATATCCGGTTCATTCAAAGCAATTGTAACTTCTATACATCTTGAGACAGATGGCTGAGACAAGGACACAAATATATTGCTCCCAATGTCCATCTGGTAACTTACCGAGGCAAAACATCGACAAGCTACTAAAACGTACGGAACTTTTGGATAAAAGAAGCTAAAAATCCGTATTAAACCTGACTCTTGTTGTTATTTGTAAATTTTCCAGATTGGCTATATGCTGTATATCATCCATACTGAAATTTAAATCATAGAAATCTGTGTTTTACGAGTTTTACGACTGTGAAACGTATACGCAAGACGTTTGCGATCACCAAAGACCACACGTTGTAAAATACGCATTAACACACATTCAGCGAATGATCAAAAATATCACAATCACAAACAAATATTATTCGCAAAAACATAAGATGCGCACGACCTTGAAATCTGCGAACGCTTAAGAATAGCGCTTCTGGTTGAAAACGACGTTTGTCCATTTTTTGAGCTCTTTTCTCTGTGATATCGAGAATAGATCAAAAGGTTTGTTTACAATCCTGGATAAACTGTGTTTTAAGAGTAACACTACACAACACAAACCAAGCAAATTTGAAAACAAAAAAGACTTGAAGAAAAATCAGAATTCAAACATTAAAAACGCTTAGCAAACAAATAGTAATCAACCGGTTTACGGGTTAGGTTACGCTCAAATAACCCAATGTTGCCAACATGATCAATTCCTAAACAGAAGGAGCACAGCATTTTACCTCTAGAATTTCTTTCTGTTTCTAAATTCTTAAATGACCTTGAGCATTGAACATTACTAAAATGTCATATCCTTACCTTAACCTATAAGTAGGGTTAAGCTTGTTTTATTTATAGTAGAAAATGACCATGAAGAAATGTTTATAGAATACTATGACCATTCATTGCGGTTCTTAATTGGTAATAAAATGAAATAATGACCAGGAAACTTTCCATTATCAATATACGTATTTATTCTACGTACACATAGATATTTGAGGTGATGACAACAATTAGTATTGATGAATTCAGTGATACTGAAATTGGACCTGTGGAATCATCAAAAAGGTTGATACCGAAAAGCTCCACTCATTTGTGTTATATTTCATTATGGAGACTGATTGCAGTAACTACTACTATAGCTGTGCTCATATCTTTAATTTTATTAATAAGATTTTATATGAGGTTTCTGCTACTATGGCTTGAACATCAGAATGGATCTATACAAATGGTTGCTGTCGTATTCCTCTTTTGTGTTGTGGCGTTACCAATAGCCATAGGATATCTTGTGATGGTATGCATATCAGGATATTTGTATGGTTTCTGTTTAGGACTCCCTCTAACAGTATTGGGTGCAAATTTTGGACTTTTAATCGCTAATATAGTATTAAGGAGAATTGGACATCATCCGGTTGTATTTAGACTGACTGAGAATCCAACAGCACAAGCAATTAAAAGACTTATCTCGGGACCTTCCTGTTTCAAGATTGTGTTGTGTGCTAGAGTAACTCCCATTCCATTTGGATTGCAAAATACAATATTTGCGGTAAGTAAAAAGCTTGGTTGCAGTATAGGAAGTTTAAAGTATATTTCATTCTTTCTTGTAAAGCGACTTTGAATCTAAGTGTTTTGATCATGCCATGATAACTTATCTATGAAAAAATTTGGAAGTACAGATTTCAATGAAATTATTCAATGGCTTTAGACCGACCTTTAGACAATACCTAGTTGATATGTAATAAGTTTTGTTGCATTTGTAATTGTTGTCTTAATTTGTGGGCTTTGAAACCAGAACAATAATACTAAGTATTATCAGTGACCAAAGTATGGTTTTAGTTTTATGCATGGATCTATCACAGAAATAGGATTTTCCAATTTTTATACAAATAATTTATATTCTCATTAGATCTGTAGTTATTAACATTTAATTGTGACAAGAAAACATCTACGGTTGAAATGTATGCCAAAAAGTACAACATTTATTGAATTCATGATTCATCTTTATTCATCTAGATTACCACTAAAACTTCAGTTACTAAAATTGAAAATCTTGGTGCAAGAAGATGACAGCTCCATTTCTCAAAACTTTTCAGACCCAAAGAAAAACGTCACAAAAATTTATTTTAAAAGATTTTATTTTATATTTTTCATTCTCACTTGAAAACAAATTATTCGTCATATAATATAAGGTTTATGTATTGGAGTTGTCTTATTTTTGCTACAAATACATGTGTTTTTATTGGTTTCCTTGGTTAAAAAAATGAGAGAATAGTAACAAAAAAATGAGAAAATAGTAACAAAAACTAAATCAAGTTAATGTTAGGCTTGCACTGAAGTAAACAAAGGACTAGAGGTATTCACTGTTGACAACTCGAGTAGTTGCAGTGAACTATGTTTGGCACAAGAAGCTTCCGGGAACTGTCCCATTCTTCCTTGAAACACAGACTGTTACAACTACTTTCCTTTAATATCTTATGGACTATTAGTTGCAGCTGTATCATTCTTCCACACAAACACAGAAAATATTTTTCTTCATATAGGTATGACTATAAAAAGAGCAAAAGGTGGAGCTGTCCCCTTCTTGCACCAAGGTCTTCAATTTATATGTCAACTTTAATTCTATTGCAAATTATGCATTAGTATAAAAACTACCTTTGTTAATTTGATAAAAATGTTGTGGTACTAACTACTGGTCGGCAGATCAGAGTCATATTTTGAACATAATATTCAATCTGAAGGCTGCATCAACTGCAATCAACAGACATTTTGAAATTCAGGGTTGTAATTTAAAAAAATACGTGAGCAGCAGAGCTCTGTTACTAAGGTAGTATTTTCCCCTCATTGTTTTTTCTCTTTTTACAAATTATTCATCATCCTAAGTCAATTTGGAGCTGCTGAAGAACTGCACAAAGCTTGAATACCTACAAAAATGCATAATATTTCTACATAGAAATGGATTTGCTGTAGAGATGCGCAATGCTCCAAAAACCTCAAAAATGCTAGAAATTTGAACATAAAAATTGTGTAATGAAAAAAATCGATTAACACCCACAGTGTGTGCTTCCCTTACATAAACTCAATACACACACCAACTTTCAATCATTAGAAGCTGTATAGATGCGCAAATATTCAAAAAGCTCGAAAAAAACAGAAATTTCTAAATTAAAATAACAGCGGTTAAGGAAAATAGTTTTAACCACTACACTGCACTTTCCTAATATTAAATTAACTCAATCCACATAAGAAACGTTTTAACCTCGGTTTTAACTCAATCTGAATGCGACATGCGCAAATCTTCCACGAAAAACAAGAAATCTTTACATAAAAATGGCGGCAGTTAGAGAAGTTTATCTCTCCAAAAGTCACTTCTTTATAATCAACTCAATCTACGTACACATTTTCAACCCTTTAATTCAAATTGGTGCGGGTTTGGGGATGCAAAACCATCTGAAAATAATTTTCTCTTTCGCCGCTTTCTTGCCCAGAGTTTGAAGATGCCTAAATATATATATATATATATATATATATATATATATATATATATATATATATATATATATATATATATATATATATATATATATATATATATATCTCTTGATAATTATTAGCAATAACAGGCTGGTTGAAGCTTAAAAAACTCGATTTTATTAAAAAGTTGACGTTTCACTACGACATTTGTAGTTTATCAAAACGTTTGAAAAAATTGAAATCTCCTTGACATTTAATGAGTTGAAAAAATTTGAATAGACAAAGACTGCTTTGTCTCGCTAAAATTTTTTTCCGAATGTGGTTGTTCTTTGTTATTTATTACGTGCTATTCAGTCTAATATCAACATTCAAAATTGTTATCATTAGATGGCAAGGGAAACCACAGAAACCTTTACCTACGTAATGTTCGAAAATAAAAATAATAGGGTACTATTTATCTAACAACAAAGAAATTAGTCGCAGGAAAATATTAAAAAAGTAGAGCAGAATTATCGGTATAGAACGTTTATATGGAAGCAGCCGTTGACACGTGTTTCGGACTCTTTGGTCCTCATCAGAACGGCGTAGCAAAGCATTGGATTGAAAATTTGGAGATGAAAATAGTACAACAAATAAAAACCTCTGCTACGGAAGACACCTTTGTGGACTATTGTTTGAACTCTCCGGTTTGGGAGATTTGGTCAAACTCTGCCACGGAGGCGATTAATGCCATCCGCGAGATCTCAGAACGAGTAAATAAACAATAATAAAGACATTAGTCGCGGGAAAATATTAAATAAGTAGAGCAAAATTATCGGTATAGCCCGTTTATATGGAAGTAGCCGTTTTTAATGAAATTTTTATTTAGAATTTCAAATCTTTTAAAAAGGTACTCACAATCTAGAACAATGTTTGAAACTCTCAGCTTAAGTTTGGGATCATTGCCATATTTTCAGCTTGCAATATTTAATTATTTATTCGAATTGTTGTTGCCTGTGATCTATTTTTAATCTCTTGATAATTATTAGCAATAACAGGCTGGTTGAATCTTAAAAAACTTGATTTTATTAAAAAGTTGACGTTTCACTACGACATTTGTAGTTTATCAAAACTTTTGAAAAAATTGAAATCTCCTTGACATTTATTGATTTGAAAAAATTTGAATAGACAAAGACTGCTTGTCTCGCTAAAATTTTTTTCCGAATGTGGTTGTTCTTTGTTATTTATTACGTGCTATTCAGTCTAATATCAACATTCAAAATTGTTATCATTAGATGGCAAGGGAAACCACAGAAACCTTTACCTACGTAATGTTCGAAAATAAAAATAATAGGGTACTATTTATCTAACAACAAAGAAATTAGTCGCAGGAAAATATTAAAAAAGTAGAGCAGAATTATCGGTATAGAACGTTTATATGGAAGCAGCCGTTATTGCTAATAATTATCAAGAGATTAAAAATAGATCACAGGCAACAGCAATTCGAATAAATAATTATATATATATATATATATATATATATATATATATATATATATATATATATATATATATATATATATATATATATATATATATATATATATATATATATATATATATATATATATATATATATATATATATATATATATATATATATATAATATATGTAGCGAAAAATTCGTTCGCTAATGCTGATCACAGTTGCAATATATATCTTAAAGTATCTGGAAGACAGACAGGCTAATATTTTCTTGTAACAGATGTAATATATGCGATGCGGTAGGGTGCTTTGTGCAGGTATCACGATGTATTAACTTTGATATATAGGTCTTGTCATTTGGGTATACTGTAAATAACAAGGGAATGATATATTGATTTCTTTGTTAGTACCTTTTATTTGTCCAGGATGTCCCATATTTATAAATAGATTTATATGACATGTTTGAAAACGAGTATCCGTATTTCATAGAAAATATGACGTCATTCACAATTTATTTTGTGATAGAATTTTCATTTTTTCTTTTTTTACCCAAAATAATTGCTGGGAACTATTTATCTAAGACAAAGTTTCTTTCTTTAAAAAAAACCTGCTGAAAATATCGAATTAATAATTAGTAATTGGTTGTATTAAAGTAATAATGGATCATATATCGGCAATAATCTGCCATATAAAATAGAATTTAAATTTTCATTGATGATAGTGATTAAAAGCGTTTAACACTCGGTTTAACACCTACATTTATAAAAGTTTTGAATTAAAAATCGGTTCGATATTGCTGCTTACTTACTTATCCTAACCCTCAAAATTAGGAAAATCAGATTTTTTGATTGAAATTGCATATATCATTCTATACAGTACAATAATTGGTTTATTTTCGATGAAAATACGACAGAAAGGGACATACTATAATAATAATTTTTGATATAGGAAACCCTCAGCAAAAAACTGCTGTTTTTAACAAGAACTGATTGACCCATAATTTATACAATATTATCGAAATATTTTAATTGATTTCTTATGCTGATATGTTTTTCTTTATTACAGCTTAGTAATGTCAATCCAAGAATTTACCATTTAGCATCTGTAATGGGTTTGTTTCCAACTCAAGTTCTAGGAGTATATTTTGGGACAACTCTGAGGGCTATGCAGGATGCCTGGGAGCACAAGAATCTCTCATCTTCCGCTTATATTGTTATCTCGATTCAGGCAAGTCGTTAAAATAATACTATATTCATTTTTTTGACCATTATTTTATCATTAATAGAAAATCTGAAGGAAAACCAAAAGGCGGTGTTCTGGACATATTTTTTGTCCGAAGTCAAAGTTTTATTCTCCAAAACGATTGACTAGAAGACTGTTTAATGTTCTGAAAGTTAGACTGACCCAAAGTGTAGATACTTATGTGATCAACTAGACATACTCAATTCACATTTATTTTTCAAGAATTTACATCTATCCGCGGATTTGTTTTTAGGAAGTGTTGAATTTTATGATGAATTAATTGATTGTTTTATATATTGTATTAATAATTTCAAACAAGTAGATGTTTACTTCATTTTATATTTTTTAAATTTATTGTCTCAAATGGTCCTCATTTTCTGTTACAGTTAGTCATGGATGGTTTAATGATGATCTGGGTAGGATACAAAGCAAGAAAAGAATTGGCTAAAGTTCTATCTGATGCAGATACTACAGGACCAATAATTCTATAACTCAATGACATAATTTTTGAATTTACATATGTACCTTCATATAAGCCAAATGATATTAGAATATTTTTATAAGAATATATTGAGAATTAATATATGTTGCTTCGTAACAATACCTACTAGAAGTTTTTACCTTTTTACGTTTTATTCACGTACCTCCAACATAGTTACTATTTTTTGTACTAAAATATTGACGTTAATTGTAGAAGTTTGTTATTTCTACAAAACACCACACGCCTAGGTTCTATATTTTGTATCACAATATTTTAATTAGTAGTAATTTATAACTAATATGATTATGACAAGAAAATATCTTTTTGATTAATAATGAAATTAAAAGAGAAACAGTATAATGATATTGTGCTTGATTGCACAATTAAAGTTACATTTTCTTCAACTTTAATGATATTTTTGTTAATATAAATAAATAAATATATATATATATATATATATATATATATATATATATATATATATATATATATATATATATATATATATATATATATCAGGAGCGGCTAGTCAAAGGAGGCTAAGGAGGCTAAGCCTCCTCAATAATATTCCGTGTATCACTAATATATTATATTGAATAGTCAGCATTCAGCATATTCATATTAATCAAAATCATATTATTTCATGCACCTACCTTCCTTTCAACCTACATTATATAATATAATTCATTAATTAAGATAGAAGGTATTTACATTTACTGCATTTCATTCATTCCATGATTTGTGGCAACGCTGCTGAGGCTTAGAAAGGTATATTCTCAACGTTCATTATGCCTGCCACAGAAAAGCAAACAACGGTGCAAATACTCCGAATGAATACTTCATTGCAATAGAAAAGCAAAACACAAGTAAATGGCAACACCGATAGGAACCCAGTCTCATACAATGTCGACCAATCACAACTATAGAATAGTCTATGTAAAAGGAATTGGTAAAACTTTTGGCGAAAGACAAAAATTTTTATGAGGATATTATAGATCATTTTGCTAACGTTAAAGATCGCAGAATCCCGCTAATCTTCAAAAATATATAATAACTTTTTATTTGCTCTCACCACCTGTTAACAAATTCGTTAAGCAGGTAGGTAGGTACCTATTTTGTGAAAGAAAAAAAAATTGATTAATAGATGAATTGATTAATTGGCTGAGAAGAGTTTTTGTGAATATTGTAAATAGGAGTTGTAGGTCTCAAGGTAGACACTCGAAAGTGAAAACAAATTAATAGCTTAGGGTGCTTGTTTTAATTTGATTTCCTTTAAATTATAAGGCGGTTGACCTTGAAATCCTAAAAATTTTCGCCTATGGTGTATTTTTTAACACCTCTTGTAGCCTCCTCAAACCAAAACCTCACGAGCTGCCACTGATATATATATATATATATATATATATATATATATATATATATATATATATATATATATATATATATATAAATTTTGGACTGGTTGGGTCGATACGGTGTAAATTAATAAACATATTAAGGGGTTAATAATAACAATTTACACATTTATTAAAAAAATACAATGCATGACGCACGTTTCGGTGGAACTTCACCTTTTTTGCATTTAGCATCTGAAGAAGATGAAGTTCTACCTAAACGTGCGTCTTGCGTTACATCTTTTAATCAATGTGTAAATTGATATCATAATCCATTTTTTTAATATATCTACATATATATATATATAAATATATATATATATATATATATATATAAATATATATATATATATATATATATATATATATATATATATATATATATATATATATATATATATATATAATATATATATATATATATATATATATATATATATATATATATATATATATATATATATATATATATATATATATATATATATATATATATATATATATATACAGGGTGACCCAGAGCTACGTAATCGGTCCATAACTTTTTTGTCATTGAAGATATGAGTAGAAGTGATTGACCGGAAGTCGTAAATCATGACAAGTCTATTGTTATACATGACAGGTGTTCCTATTGTCATTGACCCAAAGCCATTAAATCACGACGGGGGGTGCCAGGTCTATTGTTCCTATTGTTAGACCAGGTATTTTGTTAGGGCAGGTGTTAGGGGCAGGACCGTATTAACTAATGATTCATGACCGTGGGAATTGAATATTTTTTACAAATTAAGACCAAAATTCGTAAATCGTAAGAAACCCGGCCCTGACATTAGATAAGTTATTCGACATGGCCAGGTATTTCTAAGAAAACACACACACACAAAAGGTTGATGCGAATATCTCTTCTCAAAAGCGGGTGGCAAGTCTTTTGTTATACATGACAGGTGGTCCTATTGTTTGGGCAGGTGTTCGGGCAGGACCGTATTAACTAATGATTGATGGTCGTGAGAATTGAATATTTCCTCACAAATTTAGACCAAAATTCGTAAATCGTATGAAATCCACCCCTGACATTAGTTATTCAACGGGTGCAGGTAATATTTCTAAGAAAACACACACACAAACGGTGGAATAATACCACAAAACTTGGAGGGGGTAAGGGCATAAAAACAGCTCACTGCAAACAAATAGGCAGTTATTCTTCAATATCTACCAGCAGTTAAATAACATGTACAGTAAAAACGAGACTGTTCGATCGCAAAGATGGCCGTCGAAATCGGAGAAATCAAGGAAAGCAGTGCAAGAAACGAGAACTCAGAAGAAATACACCACCGGCTACCACTAGACGCCGCAAACGTCATCAATAGATGGTAATTACAGCTCAACAAACATGGTTCCTTATCCTGAAGATGTGTACCACAACACCGTAAATCGTAGGATGGAGCGTGAGATGCATCGGCTCGTGAGTGAAGACATATACAATTTGAATCTCTCAGGCAGTAAATATGTAAGCATTGGTCTGGATCCTTTCAATGATTTTCAATGTTTACTTAGAATATGTCGACATGGTTATCTTGATTTCATTTCATTCACGAAAAAAGAAGTAGATGAACTTACTGTTAAAATGCCAGGGATACTGAAGGAGTTAGCGAAAAACAGTGAAATTGAAGTATATCTGGATACAATTGGATTATATTCACTGTATTCTACATGTAACAACGTGTTGATATTCAAGGAAAGTAACTTCCCAAAACTTTTTTTGGCTGTTGATTCTTTAAAAACTTTTGCAGCAGGCATGAATCTCTTTGTACAGAAGATGGATGAAAAAATTGAAAGTGACGATGCTATTACCCGGTATTGCACAATTGATTATTTCGCAGATTTCATTCTCACTGAAATGCGTAAGCAACATTTACGTGTAATCGATATACAAACTTGTGCTGAATTCATAAAATTGAGTTACAATGACTCACCCCATATGTATGAATTGCTTGTAAAATATTATTACAATATTGAGAATATTGTATTGGATAGTGTAAGCTGGTAGATATGTTATTGTATATAAATATGATCAAATGTATGATATTATATAAAAATAAACTTAATCAGAAAATTTATTTATCTAATTACAAACCTTTTTATTTGAAACACTAAATTATTTAAAAAAATGTAATTTGAACCATTCGTTTACATGCATTATAACAGGTCTCTCATACTAGAGGAAAAAAGAGTACACATATAAATTTTTAAAAAACCTAAATCCCATGTGTGATAAATCAGTTGTAAATATCGTATATTATTACGGTGAATGACGGACTGCTTTTTGAATAAAAAAAACTTTTCATATGAAATATAGACAAAACCACGCGTTCTAACTTATTTCTTCGTTCAAAGATATTTTTTAATCATCGCAACAGTTAAACTATGCATATGTTCATTTTTTTTTTTGCATCGCTCAGATATCTTTTGCAAAAAAGTGTCGCATATCAGGACAAAAACCTGTTTCAATGTTTAAAAAATATTTTTGAACGAAGAAATAAGTTAGAACGCGAAAAATTGTTATACCTGCTCTAGCTTTTAGGGTGTGCGATGGTAGGAGCAGGTAGCGAAAATACGAACGAGAGACGCTAAGAGATAGTAACAAAGAACATTCTATTGCAAATAGTCACCCTTGGGTATATATCATCTCAATTTTAACATAAAATATATATCTAAATACACCACGGTGTTTATCTATAAAAAACGTACATATACAGTCCACAACTCTATAACGCTTAACATTTGATCCATCGATACGGATATTGATCAATAAATCCGAATAAATACGGACCAGTGAACATTAATCGAAAACGTGCAAGTGCTTTATTGTTGTGATCGACCAGAAACGTGCATATCTAGTCGAAAGTGGTAAGGTTGGTTCATAGAGACTCCCTCCACTTCACTTCAACCAACTTGGAAGCAGGTGAACAATCAGCGTATTTTACGAGGACGGCATCATCAGAAACCACCAATAATAGCAAAGAGACATACTAACATTTTTCACAGATTAGCATACGTTTTAGTGAGTTTATCAAATATAACTTAGATCGCGTGTAAACTGTCAATGATAAAATAATACAAATTCAAATTTTTTTCACTTATGAATGCGTTCCCTGAGCAAGTCTTGAGAAATAAAATCTGATGAAAAAAATTTCAGGCATCTTATTGCATGCAAAGTTATTTCGTTTTTTCCATAAAAAATTTTGTGAATCTTATATGAAAAAAAGTTCCATAAAGTCTATTTAAGCATTCGAACCGTTTCATGTATACGAAAAAAGTTTCAATCATGATTTTTCAAGAAACAAAAGGACGGGTTATTTGCAGAATACGTAAATTCAATTTTTGAAATTAAAACTAGAAAATAGCTGATGGTCATCTTATTGTAGTAATGATCAAAACTAAATATATGGAATAGTACTTTCAAAGGTATGTTATGATATTTCGGAAAATCTTTTTCAACAGTTTTTGCGATCAACGGGAAAAACTTCCTAAAAAGTCATATAGTGTAGCAACCAGAATCTAAAATTTATTCGGCACAATTTAATAAAATACGTCTGCTTCCTGAAAATTTCGATAGCCTACCCAACTTTTCAAGTTGTGAAATATATTTTATGAACTTTCTGCCAAATTTGGTAATAAAGTTTCATATCTTTCAAAAAGTAGTTTTATGTTTCACAAGCAAGTTATGTAATTCATATGTTTTACCAGATTTAATGATTGCGTAAGTAATTGAACAATTTCTCAGAAAAAACATTGAGCACCATTTTATACAGCGTTTTTCATATGTAGAGTTCTAAATTCAAATAAAATTATTTATATTCAAAAAGAATTCTTTTATTTCATAAAAATATACTTATCGTTGGATATGTTTATTCTCTATATTTTATTCTTTCCTAATCGAATACATGTTTATATTTTCTAAAACAGTATTTCTAGTAATGTTATGATTTTAAGATATTCATCAATCGTATACATTTAGCGTCTACGTTTTATTTACTCCTAATATTGGACATTTTTTTAAATAATTTAGTGTTTCAAATAAAAATTGTAATTAGATAAATAAATTTTCTGTAATAAAGTTCCCTAAGTTATTTTGTTCTTCATGAATCTTATAAAAATTGCATAAGTTATTTAATTTCGATGTTCACCAAATTGAATGTATGGACAAATCATTTATACGATGAATGTAGGACTCATATATTCAATAACAATTTTATCCGTTTAGTATAGATGTGTGTGGGATTTTTTTGACATGACAAGGTATGTGATTGTTTATAAGTATGCATACAATTATAAAATTATTAAATTTTCAATGTAGAATAATAGAATGGATTAATAATTTCACTTTATTACTACTTCATACAAAGTATGGGTTATAATTTATAATCTAAGTTGAATTAAATACATAATACTTAACTTCCTATCAATTTATTTATATAATGTTGATCGTATTAGTATCATAATTTTTAAACACTAGGAGGTTTTGTCTGAAAAAGAAAATATGAGATCTATAATAAAAAATTTCGCATTCTGTCTAATCAAAGAAATAAAATCTGATTGATCTGATGATTTTCATGCATTTTATAGGAAAAGAGTTACTTAAGTTATTTTGTTCTTCCATAAAAAAATTTGTGAATCTTATATGAAAAAAAGTTCAATAAATTATTCAATCTCACCAAATTGAATATATGTACAAATGTATACATAAAATTAAACAGAAAAAAAGAAAATATGAGATCTATAATAAAAAATTTCGCATTCTGCCCAATCAAAGAAATAAAATCTGATGGATCTGATGAATTTCATGCATTTTATAGGAAAATAGTTACTTAAGTTATTTTGTTCTTCCATAAAAAAATTTGTGAATCTTATATGACAAAAGTTCAATAAATTATTCAATCTCACCAAATTGAATATACAAATCATTAGTAAAAGGTAACCAGGAATCATAAATTCAATTAATTATTTATATTCATATAATTTCCTAATAGGTTTTATGAAATTTCAGATTTTTGTTCGTAATTACATCTAAAAAGATTTGATTGAATAACAGTTTTGATTGATAAGTTTATGAGTTTGGCCAATATAAATGATTAAAGCAATATGAAATGCATAAATTTCATTTTGGAGGACTAGGTACTATTATATGTTTATAATTACCGGATATCTTTATTTCTAATATTTTAGACGCTTTTATTCACAACAATCGTGGACATTAGTTCGGGTTTCTTCGGTAATTTTCGGAGATTGCACAATAACAGGTAAGCATGGAGGAATGGTGGGGGTCGTGGAAAGTAAAGTAATGTGGGTTTCTTACCTATATGAAAGAGTTTAACATTTATGTTCGTTCGATATTTTATATAGCGTTTTTCATTTGCATAGTTCTAAAGTCGAATACTATTATTTATATTTGAAAATCAATCTCTTATTCCATATTTCAAACCAATATGCAATTTCAAGACAGTGTTATTATTATTTCTTTCTATTTCTACAGTGAAACATTCTAAAGTATCGTATTAGCATCATAATTTTTAAACACTAGGAGATTTTGTCTATATTTTATATGAAAAGTTTTTCTTATTCAAAAAGCTGACCGTCGTTCATCGTAATAATATACGATATTTACATCAATGATGGGGAGCGTAAAGGGGGTGTATAGGGATACCGTTAAATATATATATATATATATATATATATATATATATATATATATATATATATATATATATATATATATATATATATATATATATTATACACCCTATTAACTTGAAATTTGGCTACGTAGACACCCACAAGAGAGGTAGGATATGCAAATCCTATTCAAAACGTATTCTACGAACGTGTTTAAAAAAAAAAAAAATTAAATATTCCAGATGATATTCATGAAAAAATTTCATGAATCTTATAAAAATTGCATAAGTTATTTAATTTCGATGTTCACCAAATTGAACGCATGGATAAATCATTTATACAATGAATGCATGAATCATATATTCAATAATAATTTTATCTGTTTAGTATATATATGTGTGGGCTTTTTTTTGGCATGGCAAGGTATGTGATTGTTTAAAAGTATGCATACAATTATAAAATTATTACATTTTCAATGTAGAATAATAGAATGAATTAATAATTTAACTTTATTACTACTTCATACAAAGTATGGGTTATAATTTATAATCTAAGTTGAATTAAATACATAATACTTAACTTCCTATCAATTTATTTATATAATATTGATCGTATTAGTATCATAATTTTTAAACACTAGGTGGTTTTGTCTATATTTCATATGAAAAGTTTTTTTTATTCAAAAAGCTGTCCGTCATTCACCGTAATAATATACGATATTTACAACTGATTTATCACACATGGGATTTAGGTTTTTTAAAAATTTATATGTGTACTCTTTTTTCCTCTAGTATGAGAGACCTGTTATAATGCATGTAAACGAATGGTTCAAATTACATTTTTTTAATAATTTAGTGTTTCAAATAAAAAGGTTTGTAATTAGATAAATAAATTTTCTGATTAAGTTTATTTTTATATAATATCATACATTTGATCATATTTATATACAATAACATATCTACCAGCTTACACTATCCAATACAATATTCTCAATATTGTAATAATATTTTACAAGCAATTCATACATATGGGGTGAGTCATTGTAACTCAATTTTATGAATTCAGCACAAGTTTGTATATCGATTACACGTAAATGTTGCTTACGCATTTCAGTGAGAATGAAATCTGCGAAATAATCAATTGTGCAATACCGGGTAATAGCATCGTCACTTTCAATTTTTTCATCCATCTTCTGTACAAAGAGATTCATGCCTGCTGCAAAAGTTTTTAAAGAATCAACAGCCAAAAAAAGTTTTGGGAAGTTACTTTCCTTGAATATCAACACGTTGTTACATGTAGAATACAGTGAATATAATCCAATTGTATCCAGATATACTTCAATTTCACTGTTTTTCGCTAACTCCTTCAGTATCCCTGGCATTTTAACAGTAAGTTCATCTACTTCTTTTTTCGTGAATGAAATGAAATCAAGATAACCATGTCGACATATTCTAAGTAAACATTGAAAATCATTGAAAGGATCCAGACCAATGCTTACATATTTACTGCCTGAGAGATTCAAATTGTATATGTCTTCACTCACGAGCCGATGCATCTCACGCTCCATCCTACGATTTACGGTGTTGTGGTACACATCTTCAGGATAAGGAACCATGTTTGTTGAGCTGTAATTACCATCTATTGATGACGTTTGCGGCGTGTAGTGGTAGCCGGTGGTGTATTTCTCCTGAGTTCTCGTTTTCTGCACTGCTTTCCTTGATTTCTCCGATTTCGACGGCCATCTTTGCGATCGAACAGTCTCGTTTTTACTGTACATGTTATTTAACTGCTGGTAGATATTGAAGAATAACTGCCTATTTGTTTGCAGTGAGCTGTTTTTATGCCCTTACCCCCTCCAAGTTTTGTGGTATTATTCCACCGTTTGTGTGTGTGTTTTCTTAGAAATATTACCTGCACCCGTTGAATAACTAATGTCAGGGGTGGATTTCATACGATTTACGAATTTTGGTCTAAATTTGTGAGGAAATATTCAATTCTCACGACCATCAATCATTAGTTAATACGGTCCTGCCCGAACACCTGCCCAAACAATAGGACCACCTGTCATGTATAACAAAAGACTTGCCACCCGCTTTTGAGAAGAGATATTCGCATCAACCTTTTGTGTGTGTGTGTTTTCTTAGAAATACCTGGCCATGTCGAATAACTTATCTAATGCCAGGGCCGGGTTTCTTACGATTTACGAATTTTGGTCTAAATTTGTAAAAAATATTCAATTCCCACGATCATCAATCATTAGTTAAGACGGTCCTGCCCCTAACACCTGCCCAAACAATAGAGCTGCGCACCTGCCCTAACAAAAGACCTGGTCTAACAATAGGAACAATAGACCTGGCACCCCCCGTCGTGATTTAATGGCTTTGGGTCAATGACAATAGGAACACCTGTCATGTATAACAATAGACTTGTCATGATTTACGACTTCCGGTCAATCCCTTCTACTGATATCGATATGAAATTTTCAGAGCAAATATGGTCTGACTAAGTCTATTTTACAAAATTATTTTGAAGAAAATTGCACTTCCGGCTTTGTCGGAAGTGATATCAACTTTGTTATTTCAAATGGAATACCCTGTATATTTTTTGATTTTCGAATTTCTTATGTAATTTATAATAAAATTATCAAAACATTCTTTTTACCTAAAATGAACAGTTTTGTAGTTATTAATTTTTTTCGTAAAATTTTGACAGTTGCGTCTTCAACAAAAATAGGCTATAACTTCTTTGTTAGTAAGTCTATTGGTATGCGGTTCAGATTTTTGTAACCTTGAAACAGTGTTTTATTCATTCTTCGTCAAAATTGTCTATATTTCTAACTTATTACTTGATAAAATCTAGGGTGAAGTTGGCAAATTTCAAACGCTAATAACTTTCTTATTCCTAATGGAATGCTATGTATATTTTTGCATTTTAAAATTTGCTATTCAATTATCTTTCGATTTGTATAACCATTTCCTATACCTAAAGTTAATAATAACAAAGATATTTCACAATTTTGTAATAATTTATATATCAATACACCTGAGAACTCGTCTAGCGTGTTATTTTGACGTATCCATGGATACCAATAATAAAAATTACTTAAAATCTAATTGTCACCTTTTCTAGTATTTTTTTCAGCTGATAAATTGGATTTTACGCGACAGGAAATGATAAATATGGTTTACTGTATTCTGTATTGGAGAAGCGGATCGAAATGTTCTGCTAGCTAGTAGAATTTATCATCAAAAATATTCTGATTCTGATTCAACTACGTTTTGTGATTCTGTTATTAATAAGCATTGATTTCTTTCTGTAAAACATTGAAATGTATAATTTGGAGTAACTGTTGGATCATGCGAATGTCCTCCTTCTGACCAAAATGATAATGTCAAACTTGACATTGCAATTTGACATCAGTCTACTACAAACATATGTTGTTTATAAACAACAATAATTATTGAATATTAACGTCTTAGAATTACTATTTTTTCAATATCTTTTCGGATATCAGCATCAGGTGCTACAAACCTAATGAACAGAAAAGGTGACACAATTAAATTTTAAACAATTTTCGTAATTGGTATCCATGGATACGCAAAAATAACTCGCTAGTCGATTTCTCAAGTGTATTGATATATAAATTATTACAAAATTGTGAAATATCTTTGTTATTATAAACTTTAGGTATAGGGAATGGTTATAAAAATCGAAAGGTAATTGAATAGCAAATTTAATTGTTCAAAAATATACATAGCATTCCATTAGAGATAAGAAAGTTATTAATGTTTAAAATTTGCCAACTTCACCCTAGATTTTATCAAGTAATAAGTTAGAAATATGGAAAATTTTGACATGGAATAAATAAAACAATGTTTCAAGGTTACAAAAATCTAAACCGCATACCAATAGACCTACTAACAAAGAAGTTATAGCCTATTTTTGTTGAAGACGCAACTGTCAAAATTTTTCGAAAAAAATTAATAACTCGAAAACTGTTCATTTTAAGTATGGAGAATGTTATAACTATTTTATTATAAATTACATAAGAAATTCGAAAATCAAAAAATATACAGGGTATTCCGTTTGAAATAACAAAGTTGATATCACTTCCGGCAAAACCGGAAGTGCAATTTTCTTCAAAATAATTTAGATAAATAGACTAAGTCAGATCATATTTGCTCTGAAAATTTCATATCGATATCTTCAATAACAAAAAAGTTATGGACCGATTACGTAGCTCTGGGTCACCCTGTATATATATATATATATATATATATATATATATATATATATATATGTTATTACATTTTTTTCTTCCACAATAAATTTGGGATGTCGTCACAAGATTCAGTTAATTTCCAAAAATATTCATTGTAAAATTTTAATTTCTTGATTCTATATTTCTCTATAAAAATATTTTGATCAAAAAAAAATTAAAGTATGCAGATTTAATTAGTATAAATATTTCTGTCAAAATCTCTTTCAATTAAAAATCTTATTTGAAGATCTCTTCGATCTGATGAGAATTTCTTTCATATAGGTATATAGAAAAATGTTTTTTTGAATTGAGATCCCAAAATATGTAGTAAACAAGCGAACTTCCTCATTACTATGAATTCAATCTAATGATCTTCTTCAAATAGTCCTAAAGTTTATCATTATTGTGGTGATATCTTCAACACATTATTATTAGTCATAGTCACCAAAATATAGATATCAATTATTAATAAAAGACAGATTAGATTCAAGAATCATTTAATTTTCTTCAACATTTAAAATGCTTTTTGATATGTGTTTCACAAAATATACGTCATTATAATGCTACAAAAAGGTTCGTCATACAATATGTACATTATTGGTTAGTTCAAATTTGTTACACAATCTAAAGTCATATTATTATGGATTATGAAAAAGTTTAACTTGAAATAAATCAATTGAAATTATTTTCTGAAAAAACTATTTCACTAGATTAAAGACCGGATCGAAGCATGATTAAACAAATTTGCTGTTTTACTTAAGATTTCATGTGATACCTACGGCCATTAATATCTCAAGGTTTCGAAATGAATACATATATAGTAGTAAAAAATATTAAGATAACACTTAAAATACACGGTTTTATGGCTACTGGGAGTTCAAAAAAAATGCTCATTAATTGTTAATCGTTAAAACAAGGTTGACATGAAAGGCGGGTATAAAATTATTATTATTTAGAACTTAACGATACTCTGTGTAGGACTTGATTGGCATGATTGAAAGAAGAAGTTTGTGGGTTAAACGATATTATTGAGTTTTTACAATCTCTTAATTCTGAACTATGGTAAGAATTTAATAAACTTTCTGAGTCCGTAGAAGTTCCTGCCAAAGTTGTCCCACTACAGGATTGCTAGATTAAAGATATTTATAATGGAAATACTGTTATACTATTACTCAATACATATACTGAAATGATTCGATAATTTGGCGTATTATCTCATTATTCAGCATTTATTGTGTAGTATGATAAATTATGAACAAAGTCTAACAGATTTTCGACATAACTTTGTTTCAATTGAAAAAAATTATTCACTGAAAATAAACCTGAATCCCTCGAAAAAATAATACTGAAACATCCACAAGCTAAATTTTTGTGTTAATTCAATAATTTAAAGAAAGAAGAAAATTAAATTTGAGCTACAAAAATAGCACTGGTTTTATAATTTGAATTAAACGAAATGAATGACAATTGCCTTATTATATTTTGGAAAATACTCATGATGTATATGCACTTATGAGATAATGAAAAATCGTTAAGTTTATCTCCATAGTATAATGCAAAACTAGAGATTTCACTGGGATGCAATAATTTTATTTAACTTAAATGAGATACAACATTTTCTGACAGCAAGTGCATATTTTCTATAATTTGAGTAACATGTTAAATAGGGCATTTCTTCGTTACCAGACGCACCACAACACGAGTCATATATCAAATAGAAACAAGACTCTCACTTTGCAATGAAGCCACGGAATCGCAAATTTCATTTCAAATTTCTAATTTAGAATTTTTCAACAGTTACCAAAATTTGACTACCTGAACCCTTTAGAAATTCGTTGAATTTGTGCTGTATTGAATAGCATTTAAAATGCATGAATTTTAATTGATACAGTCTCACAAAATTAATTGATGGCGAACTAAGCAGTCAATTGATGTAGCTCTAATTTGAAGTTTTCTTCAAATGTTATAAATTTTGTAGTTTGTCGAAACGTCTACTTCGTTCTGAATGAGAAGTTGACAGCTTCAACATTTTCAGTGATGAAATAAACTAAAACTTTCTTATTGACTCGATAAATGATTATTTAGGCGTTAATCTAGCACTCCTGTCATCCCTTGCCTCGGAAACACGTATGTCGACTTCCTAAACAAAAATGAAAGCAGTTTCCGACGAACACTTCTCTGTTGAACAGTCCTGATCGTGTTCCTTGACGGATCTGAGCCATTTTCCGTGACAGTGTGGAGCCGAAAGCGCGGACCATCTTGTGATGCGACCTTGAACCCCGTGACCTTGACATCTCCAGCCGAGGCTTTCGTGGAGGGCTTCGGATTCGCAGCGTACGCAAATGTGTTCACCTGAAGATGAATGATAATGCAATTAACAATTTTCATATTTGCTCTTGTATAGGGTGGATAAATTTCGTCGATGTTTGTATAGGGTAACTCGGTAACTTTAGGAGATACAATTTCGAGACAATTTCACTGGCAAAACAAAAATTGGATATCGTCTTTTATTTTCGAATTGTATATCCTTAGTTCGATTTTTCGACTTTTAGACACATATGAATATCATGATTGTTCATAAAGTTAGCAGATGATAATTTTTACATTCTTAAGGCACTCTTTTCGGTAAAATCCACTAGCGTCGAGAAAATTTGAAAGAAGGTTCAATTTCGAGTTATGATCTAAAGTTGTATTTTCTTATGAAAATAGCTTCACTAGGCTGTATTCTTTTTTATAGCGATTGAAATATATCTCAGATGCAATATCACAATTGTTATTAGTGTGAAAAAAGCTTTCTAGCAGAACATATTTCTCGTAATTTTTTACGTCATCCTCAGTTTTACGATTAAATGAGTTAATTGCTATTATGATGGAAACAAATGAACAAATCCTGTCATAGATTACATCCGTCTACTTTAAATACATATAAAAAATGTACCTAATAACTAATCCAGTAAAATATTATTTTCTAATTGAAAAAATACCATAACTCCAAATTGAAGTTTTTTTTTCAAATTTTCCTGACGCCATTAGATTATACAAAAATGTGTCTCAAGTATGAAAAAGTTATTATCTCGTAACTTCACAAACAACCATGATATTAACATGTGTTTAAGAGTCGAACTTTTGAACTCGAAAACAAAAGACAAATTTTTGTTTTCACCAGTGGAGTAGTCTCTATAAAAGAAATCAAGAATGCGAACTCCATTTTGATGTCTCCTATAGTTATTGAGATATCCTATCCAAAATTTTTCCACCCTGTAGTGTTCGCAAATTACAAATTCGAGAATATTTCAAATAAATATTTTCGAAATTAAGTAATTATTTGCGAATGTAGGTAGGGGAGACCGGGGCTAGTTGTTACAGGGGCATCTTCGGGCGTTACCGCTATTCTCTAAATTTATATCAGTCGCCAGGAAGATAGTTTATGATACCAAGCTAGTTAGTCTAGTATGTTAGGTACGCTGGCTAGTATTTGGGAGGTCTCGGGTTCAAACCCCGGGGCCGACTGGTCTGCCATGAGTTTTTCTCAGAGGTTTCCTCATGGTAATGTATGTCACTGCTTGCAAACTTATAAGGCAAATGCTGGGTCAGTATTAATCCTCTGAACCCTACCCACACTTCCTATGTTCCATAAATATCCCGTCTCACCTATCCTTAATGCACTTGTACATACAAGTGTATCCTCTGATCTGGCTGAAGGAGTTAATCCCAAACTCAAGCTGCCCGCCTCCCTGACACATACTTCAGGGAGGAATGAAACACGTGTGTTTCCTTTTTTTTAGTTTATGATCAGTTGTTATATGGCCGTCCTGAGTTGGGTATTGTGATAGTTGGAGCCAAATTTATGATTTTGTCGTGTTTTTATAAGATTTCAATTTCTCAGGTAAGTTTGTTTATCTTCATTATTAAATGTAGCAATTTTATAAAATTTGGTAGACTTAATCAACAGAGCTTTCATTGTATGTATGTTATATAGTTTTAACAGTAACAGATTTTTCAATGAATTTGTAAAAACATGTGCCTTGGGGTAAGTTGATACAACATACATGGGGCAGGTTGTTACGATGTAACAACTTACCCCATTCAACTTTTTCAGGTGTTATGCAGGTAGGTTTTTTTGGTTTTAGCCCTAAGAAACATAGTTCAAAACTAATATATGAATTAAAATCAATTTCATGGTATTGTTTTTGATTTCAGCGTTAATATGAGAAACTACAAAAGAAAAACACAACGAGGAAGCATTCTCCAGGATGTGTATGTAATACTGGAAGATAGCAGCGATGTACAACCAATCGTTTATTTTAGTCCGCCCACTCCTAAAGCCGCAGAGAAAAAAAATATAAAAAAAGGAGGACGTAAGCAAAGAAAAACAACAATTTGGACAGACACACCAAACAATAAGGAACTTGAGCTTGAGGAAGAACAGCGAAGAACTAAAAAATCAAGGAAGGATGCACAACAAGCCAGAAAAGATATATTTCAAAAAACTAGGACACTGGTTAAATAAAAAAAAAAGGTTGCTCTCCAAGATAGGTCATCTACTGAAAGCGACTCCGAAAACGAGGAAACGTTCTGTTCATTCTGTGGAGAATCGTTCGAAAATTCTCGACCAAAAGAACAATGGGTACAGTCTACTAGGTGTATTAACTGGGCTCACTCAGATTGTACTGACGGTAGTTCATTCTTCGTCTGCATCAATTTTAATTCAAATGACGAACTGGCCTGAATATATATAATCCATGTATTAAGTGTAAAGTATTGTGTAACAATTTACCCCAACTTAGTAACAACTTACCCCAAAACGGGGTAAGTTGTTACATCGTGCAATATGACAAAAAACAATTATTTTTTAGGTTTCAATTCTATATTAGAATTAATTGTTCCATTCATAATAAACACACAAAACTGTAACAAATAAAGGGCTACAAAAATTATATCTGTTACTTTTATCATTTAGTAGTAGGACAAGTTCAAATCAAAATTGTAACAACTAGCCCCGGTCTCCCCTACCTATATTTTCATTTGTTAGTTATAGCCGTGATATCAAATATGTATGTCTTTTCCTAATAGATGGATTTTTATTGAGTAACAGATAAATCTATTGAAATACTTTCATGAGTCTTTCAAATGATTCCAAGGCTACGATAATTTCGAATTTGATAATTAATTTAATGTTTTTACAACTGCAAGACTTACATTTTACATAGTACCTACATTTTGTATTAACTATATCAAAGGGAACTATTTCGCCAATTTTAAAAGACATGGGGCCCCGCGGTCTTCAAAGGATATATCTATTAAGGAATCAATTGAGAAGAACAGTAAAACTTTTAAAGGTTTCTTATCTGCTTCCAAATATGATGAAACAGTTTTAATAACGATTTTCACAAATGTTTGAATTATGAATTTTTCGAAGTACCTACTACTTCTTCCTCAGATGTTGACTACGTAATGTTAGACCTTGAAAAAATTAGTAGAGAGAAAAATTGTGAAGCTCGCGCGCAAACACCGCTAAATCCATTTTTAGACATTTTTTACATTTTTACAGATTCCTATACTACTCAATGATACCTACAATATAACACTTCACTTACAGAACAAACCCCGTTAAATCCCTTTCAAAATAGCTGTCAAATATGCGACTTTGGAACATACCGCGCTAAATCCAATTTTGGTACCGAGGTCCGCTAAATCCCCATTATTTTTTAACGTTTTTTTTTAAATTAATAGACAAGTTATGGCGATAACTAGGTAACGAAATTATGTAAATGGGTAATCAGTTTATCTCTTTCTTTCTTTTATTTTGAGAAAGAGATAGACTGATTACCCGGCCAAAAAATCTTGTTACCCGGTTAACGCCAAAACTCGCCTAATGTCACATAGATGATGCTGAGTATGGCTATAAAATACGCGCTTTCCGCGTTATGTTTGCACAGTCAGCTGATTTTTATAACCTCATAGTTCCAGTTATGTGTTTTGTGCTCATAGTAAAGTATATATATAGAAATATTTTGTTAAGAAATGATTGAGAAAATATGTTTTCATATATATATATATATATATATATATATATATATATATATATATATATATATATATATATATATATATATATAAATATACCGGGTGTCCACGGAAGGTGGCTCGCCCCTATAACTTTTTTGTTTTCAGAGATAATGAAATAAAATTTAAGGGATCTGTTTGATGCATAAAACTGCATTTTTTGGCAAGTAACTTAACTTCATGCAACTTCCGGTTTCACCGGAAGTGACATAAACTTTCGTTTTTTAAATAGGATACCGGGTATATTTTCAGTTTTTATGTCTCCATATGACATTAAGAATACAACCATGTATCATTTGTTACTTTTTGTGACCTTTTTTTTATTTTTTTTTCGAAATAAATTTTTATTCTAGAGGGCTATGGATGCGTTCAAATAACTAATTTCGGTCATAAAATGTATGTTAAAATACAACTTCACTGTTTTCGATCAAAATGTTTCAGCTAAGTGAAGTTTTATTTTAAAACTTTTATTACTATTTTTTTCAAATGGCAACATGGTGGCTCGTCGGGTTAAAAAAAAAGATAATTTTATTACGATTAATTTGATACCGCACTCTAGGTATTAGGTTGAACGAAAACTTTCGATAAAAACCTGAAATCCCATTACCTTAAAACTTTCTTTAAATGAAGAATCTTATGGAGATTAAAATAACATTTGAAATCATCGAGTAGCCTGTGACCAACACAACTGAAACAAAATAAGTCTAAAGCCACGTCCACAAATCTACGTCCCTGGACGGCAAATAGGGCCATTTTAGGACCAATTTATTTGAACGTATCTATAGCCCTCTACAATAAGAAGTTATTTCGAAAAAAAAATTGAACAAAGGTTACAAAAAGTAGCAAATTATACATGGTTGTATTCTTAATATCATATGGAGACAAAAAATCTGAAAATATACCAGGTGTCCCATTTAAAAATCGAAAGTTTATGTCATTTCCGGTGAAACCGAAAGTTGCATGAAGTTGAGTTACTTGTCAAAAAACGCAGTTTTTTGACAAGAAACAGATCCTGTAAATTTCATTTAATTATCTCCGAAAACAAAAAAGTTATAGGGGCGAGCCACCTTCCGTGGACACCCGGTATATATATATATATATATATATATATATATATATATATATACATATATATATATATATATATATACATATATATATATATATATATATATAAAAGCATTTGTGTTAATTTTTTCTACATTGGAACCAAAAACTGCTAATTCAGACAAACTGTCCTATTTAACTCCATATTCGAACCAAAACCCGCTTAATCCAGAAAAAAAAATTAACTAATGAAACAGGTTTTCAAAAAACATCAGCAAAATTTTCAAAAAAAGTCCTTAACAATCAGCAGAATGAAAAGGAAAAAACAGTAAAACGTTAACCATATTTTATTCATTGCAATATGTTTTTTGCGATTTTCCACAAATTTGACTTAGGGGATTTAGCGGGTTTTGCGCGCGAGCTCCACAATTTATAGGTACGCATGAAATTTCAAGTAGAGTTTTTTGCTTTTCGGAGTTCTAGAAATATACTAGAGCTCTTCGATAAGTATTTTAACAGCTTATAAGTCTTAATTAGCACCTAACATGAAAAAAACATACATTACAACATATATCACATAGATAGTTGATGGAATCCGTCGTTACTACGTGATAATTTAACATGATGAACAAAACTAAATTTGGATTTACTACGTTGATTATCACAAAATATTTTGAAAAATAAACGGATTCAACGTTTTCAAATCATTGCCGTGAAAACCACCACCCATTTCCACAAATAGATAATTTTCAAATCATGCACAAATTACCGAAAGGAACCAAACTTACTTACTTAGAATCATTAGAAATTTTTAAACTCAATAATAATGCAAAAGATATCTTGCTGAACGAACAGATTGACTTGATATATTCTCCTATATTTAGTGTATTCAAACAATAATGACTTTTCTAAGAACATTGTATTGTACCAATTTGGAAATTCACTCGATTAGCCCTTCTTGAAATATGTTCCTCTTGTCTATTTAGGTACCTGCAATAATCCTTTCCCACCCGCAAGCGCAAATCTATAATTATTCTGTATTCAGTTCTTAACTCAATCTGCCCGATGATGGTCTAGTGACCGAAATTGCAATCGCAGTGTTATATTTTTCAAAATATTTTGTGATAATCAACGTAGTAAATCCAAATTTAGTTTTGTTCATTATATCACATAGAACTATATGTGGGGTGCTCCAAGACCCCGTTTATAAAAACGCAGCTTTTATTGATATTAATTAGTGAATCTCGGTTGAAGTTATGAGACGTTGCGAGGCATTTCAGGAATATCACTTGTTATTATTCTACTGTAAAATGTAACACTAGGGTCCCAGAAAAACCCCACGTAGTAGTTTATAGTAGGGGAGCCCAAGCGGGGATTTCGGGATTTACTAAAGCGCGGCAGATTAATATACAGGGGGATACCTTGTACCCGGTTAAGTACCTCCACAAAATATGAGGCCCATATATAAGGCCGCCCGTGAAGGATACAGGATCAGATTAGTAAAAAAAAATTGACCATCAGAAATTCTCGAGCGCGTCAGATTAAGGTAGGGTGAGTTAATTACATCCTAAAAAGTGTATATCTAATCTGACAATTTGAGAGTGACGTAAAGAAAGTGGAGGGCAACAAAGTTGTAACAAAAAACGTCATCTCGACATTCTCGAGCGTAGCTAAATTTTTTTTCATTTTGAAGGAAATAATTCAAGAATAATGAAAAATATATAATCTGACGATTTCGGCAAGCCGAAATAACAAAAATTCGTCGATAAAGTTAAATGCGTGCAGCTGCGTGATGCCTACATTTCCTTCTCCGCGTTTCTATTCCTCTCTCACTCTTTCTCTATGTGTGTGTGTGTGTGTGTGTGTGTGTGTGTGTGTGTGTGTGTGTGTGTGTGTGTGTGTGTGTGTGTGTGTGTGTGTGTGTGTGTGTGTGTGATGGTGTGTGTGATAGTGTGTGTGTGATGGTGTGTGTGTGTGACTATGTGACTCGATTATAACTTTCGAACGGCTAAACCGATCGGAATCTACTAAACGGCGTTCTAAAGATTTCCCTCAAAATCAGATTTCCTGTGAATTTGAATCGATTCGGACCGATAGATTTTGAGAAATTTTGAAAAATCTCAAAAAAAATAAGTGGTTTTTTTGGAATAACTTTTAAACGGCTTCATCGATCAACTTCAAAAACTAATCCGCCTTTGAGCTTGAGAAACCACGTCGATCGCCACCAAGCTGGTCAAAATCGGTTGATTCGTTCGAGAGATATCGTGAACGAAAGAAACCCGAAAAAGTGTTTTTTCGGAATTACTCCTAAATGTTTGGTTCGATCAATTAAAATTGCAAAATTACTTATGAGGATGATAAAACTGCGTCGAATGCCGCCAACCGCGTGAAAATTGCTTGATTCATTCAAAAGTTATTGCGGTTTGAAAATTCCAAAAATAGTGTTGAAACTTCTATCAGACTTTCGAGCTGGGAGAGCTCAAATGCATAGAAATATTATCTCCTTGAACTCAGCGAGCTCAAAATATCACATAAATTAAATTTTGAGCTCAAAAGTGTCATAAGTACAATTTTAAGCGCCCAGGAATGGAATTAGCGGGAAGTTGCAGGGATGGCCTTCAAGGTGAACCGTTTTTCTAATTTTTTTTTGTCAGATCAGGCGAATCCCTCTAGATAATCGTCAGATTATGAGACAGTACGTTTAGAACATAAAGATGAACCATATATATCCTAATCTGACGCGCTTGAGTATTTCAAAATGGCGAATTTTTTTTGCATATTATGAAAATGGCCGCGAGTTCGCGTCCCATCGAAATCGTCAGATTAGTGAATGAGAGCTTTTTTTTGGTGGACTTAACACTCCCTTAGAAAATCTGACGCGCTCGATTAAATATTTTTTTTTCATTTTCAACCCTTACATACAACCACCCGCATCATGCAAACGATCAGATTAACATACGTACATTATTAAAAATACGTAGGGCATTGATGCTATCAATATCTGACGCGCTCGAGGATGTCCATGCAACAGTTTTTTTTACATATTTAAAAATCTATAGCCGCTTCCCCCACCGATGTAAAGGTATATATCATATAACATTTTTTTCTTCTTATCTAAGCTTTGTAACCCAATAGGTCTCTACGGCGCTCGAGTAAATCCCCATTTAGCATCGTGGGCTCCCCTACTATTAAGGATTACCCAAACCTCACATTGTTTCGTCCTTATAAAATGAAAGGAGCAGTACGATTTCATAAATATTTCTTATTCAACACACATAAAGCACATAATATAATGTATACAGATGTAACCGTGAAGAATATGTATATCTAAAAATTTTATGAGACTCAGTCATCCAATTGCTCGCAAACAAGCGGCAGCGGTAAATCAACCGTTAGTGTCTTCTTTCTACGACCATATTCCCTCTAATTCACTTCGTTATCTTTCTCATTAAGTTAGGTATAAAGTTTCATTCTGCAACACGAAGATTTCGTTCGGGGAGAAAACGAGAAATTTTAAATTCCAAAGGACTGCTATGAAAGCGAGAAATAATGGAGTGCAGAGTTTTATTCTCTTGTTAAAAATAACGGAGATAATATTCGTACTCGCAAAAATATCAACAACATAAAATAAATTCGCCGGTCGCGTTTAATGCTCAATCTTTAATTATTTTTCAACATAGGCGGGCCTCTTTTTCTCAACTAAGGGTATCCGCACAACGAACCTGGATGGTAGCTGGTCGCCTGGCTGCGAGAATTATCTTCGTAGTTTCTTAGGGTATTTACAGAGTGAAGCCGGGATGTACGCTGGTAGCCGGGATGGTAGCTTACTCGCTTACTAGATGAGTACCTGGCAGAATGAGAGGGGGCACACGTTGACGCTCTGCGCTTTCTAGCAGATCCAGCTTCAGTTGCTTGTTGTCATTCAATATGGAAGGACTTGATGAAACGCTGTTGCTCGAAAGTACAGCTACTAAGTGGTTTGTGTTATTTAGTAATGACCGTGAGTTTAATGTTCATCCTGTGAACATGGAAAGGGAAGACTACGGCGAATTTCATAATTTATACAAGAAGTTGAGAAACCATCCTGATAGGTTTTTTGAATATCTACGTATGGAGACTGACACCTTTGATTACATAAAGGATTTAGTATCCTCAAAACTGCAGAAGAATTGGTGTAATTTTCACACTAATCCCATTTCACAGGAAGAACGACATGTTCTAACATTGCGTTATCTAGCCACAGGTACATCTTTCAAAGATCTATCGTTTTCATTTAGAATGGGTGCCTCTACCGTAGGTGAAATCGTAAAAGAAACTGTCGATGCTTTGTGGGAGGTATTGCAACCTTTACATATGCCAGCACCAACCGCAAAAGACTTTGAAAATATATCAAGAGATTTCGAACGAATGTTCAACTATCCTAACTGTATCGGGTGTATAGATGGAAAACATGTGAGAATTATTGCACCCCCAGATTCAGGCACAACATATTGCAACTATAAGCACTTCTTTTCTGTTGTTTTGCAAGGTGTGGCTGATAGTAACTATCGTTTCACTACTATAGACGTAGGAGGTTTTGGAAAGCAGAGTGACAGCGGAACATTTCGTACATCCGTCATCTATAAAATGCTTCAGGACAACACTTTACAGCTTCCTACTGACAAATGTCTACCTTTAACAAACATTCAAACTCCTCTAGTTTTACTTGGAGACGGTGCTTACCCTTTGATGAGAAATGTCATGAAGCCTTACAACGAGGCCAACCTTTTTCAAGAAAAACTGTGGAGTGTGCATTTGGAATTTTGTATGCCAAATGGAGAATATTTTCAAAGGCTATTGAAACTGACGTAACAACTGCAGTCAAGATAATAAAATGTTGCTGTGTATTACAAAATACTATAATCGATCGTGAAGGAGTGGAACATCACCTAAAGCAGATAATTAAAAAATTGTCATTGAATCATGGTGGTACCAGAGGTCGTCTACCAACACATGCCAAACAAATACGTGACTTACTAAAAATGTATTTTAGTGCGAATCCTATAGAGTATGATGAATGAAATAAAATGTTAAAAATAAAAGCTGCTATCAGTTATACTGTTTTGTGTGTGTTTAGTACTATTCTAGTTTTAAATAACATAATTTTAACTTTTTTGAAAATGTAGTTATGTAAATGAAACATATCTTTTTAAGTTTTTCTGTTTATTTTTCAAGTTATACCTTTCCTTGTTATACCATTATTATATTTTCAACACTGCAATAAATAAATATACAATTAATTGGGCCGATACTTGATGAAAATCCATTATAATATTGTAAATAAAACTTCTGGAATGGAACTCTGTGGAGTACCTCTGCTATAAGTTTTTCCACATCCAATGCCATCAAGAAAACAAGTAAATCACAAATCGTATTGATAATATTATATCCACAAACAAAAATTGCAACACGTGTGCAGCAGCAGCCAACTGTTGTCAGTGACATACGGGACTGGCGTAATAAAAAGGCGGTTGCAAAATACGCAGGTGCTAGCCGTTTCACATAGCTTTAAGCTATATAAACAATCGGGGTAGCAATTATATTTCTATCCATCCAGGATCCCTGCGCCCATCGAGGTAACCAGCCAGGCTCCACTGTGCACGGGTACGTTGCCAACTATGGAAAGATTGTTACATCGCAGTAAGCGAGTAAGCTACCATCCCGGCTACCAGCGTACATCCCGGCTCCACTCTGTAAATACCCTTATGTTCGGTCGATTGTATGCTAGCGGGCTACCTCGCTGGTCGCTGGAACAACAACATTTTACATTCTACCAGCTACCAGCGACCAGCGTGGGAAATGGATATGAGTTGGTGTTGCCGCAGAAATGAATGTAGATCTTAATTAGAAATTTTATATCATTTTCGTATTCAGTACTGAAATACTGAATATTGGATGGATTTGTCCGTTACTTTGTGATAATACATTTTTAAAAATATAAATGAGAAACACTTCACTTTGTTTTTTGTATTACTATTGTTATTGAATTGTTTGCGACAGTAGGTCCGTAGTACTACTACATTTTCAAGCGAATGAATATTTTTGTATTTAGGCCAAGCTACAGAGATTTAGAGTGAGCATTTTGTGCAAAAAGTGTTAGAAGAAAACCAGCTCCGCCAGTGTTTGTCAAATAGTTCCACATGATATAGTGATATGTTTTTCATTCGACTTTATTATTATATCTTTGTTATTAACAATTTTATGCAAAAAATGCAAATTTTTTTAGTTTTTTGCTTATAAAATTAAAACTATCAGAGTAATCGTGATGGTGTCAATAGACTTATTGTAGAAAATGAAAAGACGAAAAAAATGAGAGGTCGGACGACTCGATCAGACCTTTAGTGTAAGGGGAAATTGGAAAAAACCGGCCAAAATGCAGTTCTTTCAAAAGTTCATAACTCGGTTATTTTTTGAGTTGTAGCGTACTAGATCCTCCGGTTAGTATTATTTATCAATATAAACTTTATTTGTGCGAAGAGTAGGAACTGTCCGATGCATAGTTTTTGATCTGTGGCCATTTGAATATTTTACTATGCAATTTTCCAGCAGACCTGAATGCGACAGGTATAGTCCGATTTCAATATACAAAAAAGATTTTGAAAGTAGAATTCTCATAGTCCAAAACGTTGATCTTGGTTTTACATGAAAACGCTGAGAAATATGTTAAAAAAATAAAAGCTGAACATGACGAAAAAGGGCCGAGCGCGTGAGAATAGTTGAAGAGTGGGGATAGAACAGCAGGCAAGGATAAGCACGACATTAGAATGCGTCGGCATTTTGAACATGACGGTTATTTCTCGGCTGGTTTTCGTCATGTTCATCTTCATTTTTAACATATTTCTCAGCGTTTTCATGACTAACCAAGACGAACGTTTTGAACTATGAAAATTCTACTTTCAAAATCTTTTTTGTAAATTGAAATCAGACCATACCTGTCGCATTCAGGTCTGCTGGAAAATTGCATAGTAATATATTCAAATGGCCACAGATCAAAAACTATGCATCGGACAGTTCCTGTTCTTCGCACAAATAAAGTTTATATTGATAGATAATACTAACTGGAGGATACAACTACAACTCAAAAAATAACCGAGTTATGAATTTTTGAAGAAACTGCATTTTGGACGGTTTTTTTCGTATAGACTAAGGGTCTGATAGAGTAGCTCGACCTCTCATTTTCTTCGTCTTTTCATTTTCTACAATAAGTCTATTGACACCATCACGATTACTCTGATAATTTTGCATAAAATTGTTAATAACAAAGATATAAATAATACAGTCGAGTGAAAAATATATCACTATATCATGTGGAACTATTATACGAACAAAACGGAGGAGCTGGTTTTCTTCTAACACTTTTTACATGAAAAAATCTCTGTAGCTTGGCCTAATTGTACAGTGTCGGTCATAGTAGGCATACAAAGCAAGGAGTTGAAAGATTTCAATTAGGTACTGGTTTTATCGAATTTTAACCTATGTAAATGAAGAGCTTGCTAACAACATAAATTTGTTCTAGAAGGGGTCAAATGTTGGAGAAATTCGTACATCTGTTTGATCATTTAACGAATTGACTGGGTTATTTTTATTATATTCATATATTTCTATGTAGTTTAAAATATTTGGTTTCTTACTTTTCGGAGCTGTATGTGAAATGTTTATATTATATATGCCTGGAAAAGAGTGACTTGAATCTAGAAAGTGTTTCGCAAAATTTGAAATTTCTTTATTTAATTTGAAAGAATGTTGTTTAGGACTCTTTGTCCTAAAAAGTTTTCCGCTTCATTCTCAAATACGAGAAGAAACGATCGGGATAATCACATTGATAAATGATTTTTTGATTAATAGAATGTACCGTAAACCTTTTTTCAGATTTTTGTTGTAAGAACCACTTTGTAACATTGTTTTCTAATAAATTAAAATCATCACTGTCACCACTTCAATCATCCATTTCAACCACAAATCTGCACACTACGCGGGTTGATTTCCGTATGACCAGCTACCATCTACCGGCTCGGTACGAGTATCTAGCGGTTTAACTCTACCAGCTAGGCTACCAGCGACCAGCCAGGCTACCATCCAGGCGCGTTGTGCGGATACCCTTAAGGTCGTTGATGTAATTCAAGTTCTTTTGTCAAATAATATACTTCTATAATCATTGCGTATATTATTGAATACTGGCCTGTATTTTTAAGAAATCGAGTCCTGCAAATTCTCGAGGTCCTTCTCTTTAGTTCTAGTTGCTGAAATTTGCATCTATGTTGGCCGACTGTGAGTGTAAAGTGACATGAGTTTTCGTCAATTGACATTTCTGGTTTTCCCGAAATAAGATTCCTATCGGTATCCGATAGATGGCGCTGTGATAACTTCGCATGTCAATAGTTTTCTTCTCAAAAGCCATTAGGAAAGACACTACTGAAGAGTTCGTTAAAGAGCAAAACATACTATCTTGTGTTTCCATCGTTTTTGGCAGTGATGTTGAATTTTCTAACATTCTCTCTTGAAGGAAATTCCACGCCATCGACTCTCATGAAACTAAACCCGTTCGAGGTTTGTTTAATCACCAAATTTTCGAATGTATTTCTCAACATTTCCGTCGATGATACGTCGATTATATAGTAAGCGTCGACAATGTGAACAATGTCGAATAAATATAACACTAGATCAGGCACAGTGTATAATGTATGAGTATTTGAAATTATCTTCAAGTCTATTAGAAGCTACATACATTAAAAGTGTTATAATATAGTATCAGTACTAATCAGAACTCTTACTTAAACTTCTTCGTTTTTCCTTCTTGTGATAGGAACCACTAATATTTCAGACATATCATTTCAGAACAAGTCTTCAGTATTTTAGAGCAGTGTTTTTCAATCTTATTGATTTCGCGGCCCCCTTACAGGTTGAAAAATTCTGGCGGCCCCCTTGTCAGATAGACAAAGAATTCATAATTTAAAAGGCTACAATAATGATGTTTTTGATATTGATACCTACCCTTACATATCAATCTGCAAGAAGCCGCGAGAGGTTTGCAACTAACATCTATACATGTTTCCGATTGTGCTCAGTTTGTAATATTTGTGCGTTTTGAAGGTGATGAGAGTATCATGGAAGAAATTTTATTTTGCAAAGCGCTTCTTGTAAACACTACTGGCCAGTGTTCGAACGATATGTTTTTAAAAGCACTTGTGACTATGACATTGATTGAAAAAAATGTAGGTATCCCTACTTGAAGCGATGGAACTTAAGCTATGACATGCAAACATAGCATATGGTTGCGAAATTGAAATCTATAATGCCAAACGCATCATGAACACACTGTTTTTTTCATCGACAAGCCCTAGCTGCAAAACTATTACCTTCTGATTTAAATGGCGTGCTTAAGGAGGTCATGAAAATTGTGGATTCTATCAAAGGTAAAAAGCCTTGCAAACACGGCTATTCAGAATCGTTTGTGAAGATATGAGTGCGCTTAACCTCAATCTCCTTTATCACACAGATTTCAGCTGGCTTTCCAAAGGAAAGGTACTAACAAGAGTCTGAATTATTAATGTTCTTGCAAGATACTAAGTCTGAATACACTTATCATTTTACTGACCCTATTTGGCTCTTGAAAGTAGCATTTCTGGCAGATCTTTTTAACTATCCTAATAATTTGAAGAACCTTCAAGGTAGAGAGGAAAATATTTTAACAGCTGTAGCATTTCATGCAAAACTTCATTTATCGTCAACCTCTTTCCAAAACCATATATTTGAGTCTTTCCCTTCTGTTCAGAAGATTGTTGAAGATAATGCATCATACCAGACGCTTGTGGTAAGTGCTCACATTCCTAGCATGATGCATAATTTGTAAGATGAACTTTTATTATACTTTCCCGACTTACACTCTGAATCTGACAATGGGCGTAGATGGATTCAAAATAATTTCTTGGATAAGTCAACCGAACTGGCTGATCTCTCCAAAAACTTAAAAGAATGCCCCAAAGATTTAGCATGATTAAAATATAACTTTATCACAGTGTGACTTCATACCTGTGTGAACTGACATTCTCTTCAATGGGGACATTGAAACTAAAAAGAGAAATAGACTTCAATTAGAAAATGATTTGATTGTTTCCAAAATAGCACTACGATTTGATAAATTTTCGAAAATTCAACAGGCCCATCCTTTTCACTAAAATTGTGTTTGTATTGTCTACTCTGCCTTTTTCCTTCTGCCGGCGACCCCCCGGCTAAGGTTTCGCGACCCCCCTGGGGGTCGCGACCCACAGATTGAAAAACACTGTTTTAGAGGATGGCCCAGATGGAGTGCCTAGTCTTAAGCAGCTTGGCTCTTTTGCTCAAGTTGAGAGATTGTTCTCAAACTGGGAATACACTCACAGACCTCTCCGAAATAGACAATCGAAGATTCAAAAATATTGGTACACTTATATTTTACTCTACCTACAGAGTGACAATACTGAGGAAAATTTTGATCCTAATTCAGCATTCAATTTAACCAGTGATATAAAATACTATAGAATATTTTATGTTATTTGCTTGGATGTGAATGTTTACTTCATGTTTATATTAAATGTTTGTCCTGAATTTTATTAAAATAACATTCAATTTTAATTGCACTTATCGTTTTTGTGCTGAAGCAGCTGTCGACATTATCGACGTCACTTAGTAAGTCGACGTCGAAACCGTATCTAGTTGACGCGTCAACAATTAATTGTCGACATGACATTCTCGACTTCGCCAAACCCTGCTTTTATTATTTATCAATAATAAATCCTAGTTTTTCCAATTAGTGCTTACGCACTTCACTTTGGCTTCTGCAGTGAGATAAAAAGGCGGCCTTCGTCCGCCCGCTTATACCGCAACTCCTAAATCCCGGATCAATTATACGTTTAGTATGGAATTTTTTCCCATACCTTAGCTTAGAGAGTACAAATAATAATGAATAATAACTGAGATTGAATTCTCGCACATCACTTGGTGAAACATCATAAAGAATAAAGTATAAACTTTAAAATAAAACACACTTGGCTTATGTTTCACTATATAAAAATATTTAGATACTGTATTTAGAAGTAAAGAATAGTCGACATGTTTCGAGTTATGAACTCATTATCAAGACTGACTACAGGAGAGTATTGCACCTTATTTTATAAAACATACAAAAGCAAGGGTGATACCTGAAAATCAATTTGTTCGTTTACAAGGGGTAATTCACTATTATGGGCGGAACTTATTTCGAGAATTTCAAGAAGTTCAAGGCGCTTTCCTTTGTTACCTGAATGTAACAATTGGGTTTTGTTGAAATGCAGGAAATGATTAAATTTTATACAATGTTCGGAAAAGCCAGTGGCATTTTTATTTTGTAAAATTGACTTTTTATGTTCTTCAACACGAATGTTTATATTCCTTCCTGTTTGTCCAATATAGAAAGCAGGACATTCGTCGCAAAATATTTTGTAAATACCACTGTTTTCTCCGATGTTAGATTTTTCTTTATTATTGACCAAGAATGACTGCAAGTTTCTTTTATTTGTACAAATCGTTGTAACGTTATTTTTCAATAATCTGTTACAAATTTTGCTACTAAAATGGGCACATAATTTATTGGGAAGTATTTTTGTTCTTCATTAATAGTTTGCGTGGGGTATATTGAATGCAACAGATACTTTATTCGTTTTTTCCCAATGAATTTATCGATAAGACTTGCATTGTAATCCTTATTGGTGGCTACTAATTTAATTGTATCAACTTCGGTTTGAGAATTTGTTTCCGATAATGGAATAGTGAACAACCTATGTATGAACGGATGAAAAGCACCGAGTTTAATTTTAATGTGTTGGTTACTGTCACTGTGAATTAAAGTATCTGTGAAGGTTGGTTTTCTATAAACGTTGAAAGTAAGAGAATTCAAATTCCTAGCAATCTGAACGTCTAAGAAATTCCAGGTACCGTTTTCGTTTTCTACTTCTTTTGTAAATTGAATCGAGATGTATAAAGTTTTTATATATTTAAGGAAATTATCTAACTACCTATCTGTACCGGTCCAAATACAAAAAATATCATCTACATAACGTCTCCATAATGAAACGTTAGTAATTAAATTACTAGTAATTTAGTAAAATTCTCGAAATAAGTTCCGCTCATAATAGTCAATTACTCCTTGTGAACGAACAAATTGATTTTCAGGTTTCGCCTTTGCTTTTGTCTGTTTTATAAAAGAAGATGTAATACTCCCTGTAGTCAGTCTTGATAATAAGTTCATAACTCGAAACATGTCGACTATCCTTTACTGCTATTAAATACAGTATCTAAATATTTTTATATAGTGAAACATAAGCCAAGTGTGTTTTATTTTAAAGTTTATACTTTATTCTTGATAATGAATAATGTAACATATTTGTAATACATATTGTATATAAGTTTTATGCTTTATATAAACTTTGACTAAGCCAAATCTGACACTCCTCCATACGCGCAATATGCTCAAAAAAGGTACAAAGATAACCCCAAGAATTCTGACGAGCGTCTTTTTCTGTTAGAACTCGAATCCGACAGACCGTATAGCAGAAATTCCAACGAGAAATTTCAATTGAAGATTCCAGTTCAATATGCAATAAATCGAAGAGTTATGAGTGTATTTACCTTCTTTCAATGCCATGAAATTCGTCTCTTTTCTGCATGCCTTAGACGCCTTGAGGACTTCGAAATTCAAACAGTATCTGGAAAAGAGAGAAAACAAACTTATAAAAACTCCAATTGCTATAGAGAATTCTTCTCCTTGAAAAAAGCAATATTTCAAAGCGACATTTCAGAGAAATTTATTTCGCGAAGTTCTAAAACGAATACCGTTTATTATCAGTTTTATATATAGCAATAGTTTGGCTATCATTATTGGAAATTAATGTCGTCTCATAAATAATGCACAATTGTAATCTTCGAAAATTTACAGTAAACTTCGCTTGCTGTAATTACTATCATGTATGAAGCATTCAACGGAAAACATATAAAACTAAACACAACCTATTAACGAAAATTTTAATTATCTTTTTAAAATCTGGAAATTCTTCCAATTTTCAGTGAAATACCAAACCGAATTCTCTTTCAATTCGTGTTTTTAGCTTTTCAACTGCTTTTACTAACTATGTTATAAAAACCGTCTTCCAAAGTCAAGAATAAAATAGTAGTCCGTTGGTATTAGATCTGGACTTTCAGTAGGCAGGGCCGTAATCAGCACTGGTTTCTAGAGGGGACTGGACAAATTCTTTAGGGGGCTAGTTTTTTACATAGTACTGAAATAAATATACGTGAAAAAAAGATAGGAATTACAGCTTTTCCTGTCTTTTTACCTAGAAGTGTATACTGGAAAACTAATATTAATTGAAAAACATTTTGGAAAAATAAGAAAATAATGAATAAAAAATCTCTCCTAGAAAACTATAAATAAATGAAACTAATAGAAATAAAAAATATTTAAAAAAATATACTTTTATCATTAAATATAAACAAATAAATATATCTATAGACGTTTATATGATATAGCCACTTTTTGGAGGAAGATTATAGATTTAAAAAATGCAGCCTACAAATTCATGTTTGAAGGTTTAGCTCTATTTGCATTTACTCTTCTAAGGTTACCGTCATCCAATTCATTCATGGAAAGGATATTTTCATTGATTAATATTGTTAAATGTAAAATTCGAAATAAAATGATACTAAAAATTTTAAATTCCGTTGTGTCTATTAGATCTTACTTGGAAATAAAAGAGATTTGCTGTAAATGATTTGAACCTAGCAAAGCTATGTATGCAAAATTTAATTCTGATATGTATCAGTAGCAGGGGTCAGAACCAATCCACAACTTCAAGCCAGACAAATATGATGATGATGTAATGATGTCTTGTGAACAGTTTATATAAAAATTTTTATTTTTTTTTATAATTCGATGTAGCCTTTCCGATACGGATAATAAAAGGCCTCTTGCCTTCGACTGCATTAGCCAGCAACTGTTAAATTAAAGTCCAAAACTGATAAGTTCATAAACAGTTCCAAAATTAGAACTATGTATAAAAATAAAGATATTTGTAACAGAATCGTGGTTTTGATTGTAATAGTAATTAAAGTACAAAGTCCCGAAAGTACCTATTATTGTTTCTCGGACGAGTAGGCAACATGTTGGGTGCACTATTTTTTCATGCAGTTGCGAAAAAATTCATGATTGCGATTTTGGGCGACAAATTAGCAGCAAAACACGTATGAAATTACTCCTAGAATAAGTGAATTTTATATCAACAATACTTGTTACCAATATGTCCCCGTTAAAATGTCGCAACCACGGTTGCGCTTTTGGGCGACAAATCAGCGTCTAAAGTGCAACACGGCTCTGAAAAATCTGGCAACCCTGATGGTAGCCGCTCGTTTGTCGCTATTTCATTTTAGGATAAAAAACGTCAACATGTTTTGCGGATTAAAAGATGCCACAAATAAATAATTTTAAGTCAGTTTTACAATTAGGTAGATTTGTTTGTAACTAGGCTAGTGTTATGTTTCAACGCAGATATAAACATTTTTGATTTGTAATAATTCTGGTATCTTTTCTAGAGGTTAGATAATTCCAGAGGGGGCTCAGCCCCCTCTGGCGCCCCCCTGGATACGGCCCTGTCAGTAGGCCATTAAGGTTGTAAATGATGAACAATTTGATCGTCAAGAAACAATCCTTTAAAATTTTGTAAATAGAAAAACCAATGTCAACTATGAAATGTTTCTAGTCACTTAGCGTATGTAGTATTTTCAATATCTCGGCAATAATTATTTCTGTAAAAAAATACCATATATTAACAGATGTAAATCCAATTGACTCAAGGTTTTCCAGGGAAATTCCAATTTGAAAATATTCATGGAGGACTGTTTTGAATACGCGACCCTTAAACAAGTAAAAAATTCTAGGAACCCCATTTTCATAATGAAACGATGTTAGTGAATTACAAAAGGATGTATTTTATAAACGATGTTTTTTATTTTGTTTCAATTGATACTACCTACTGATAAAAAATCGCGTGCGTTGTATAATCGGAAATATTAACTCGTTGACTTACTACACAGTCGTAGGCAGAGTCGGATTGGACAGGGTGGCAAGGCGGAAGTTGCCGCCTGGGCCAACGTTAGAAAATGTTGGGGGGCCAAATACAAAATGACACAAACACAACTAAATATCATGCACTTCCCTGATCATTGACCCTTATTCCTTAAAATATTCAAGTTAATAGTAATAGCTAATTGGAAATGGAAAACCATCCTTTATTGCAACTAGAATTAGCGTCGGATCTGCTCAGCCAACCCGCGCTGTCGCCGTCGTCCGCCGTATGTATATTAGGAGCGTAGGAGGTGTAATACCAATAATTATAATAGTTTTTAGTTTGTCAAGAGCTGCCATCGATAAGAACTAGAAGAAAAAAGGAATGGTAGATGAAACTACTGAAGATTACAGTATTCATGATAATATGAAAAAATTTTAAACAGAAGTGTATAAAGTGATATAATCAAACAGTGCCGTAGTATACAAGATAGATTTGAAGCAACTATAAAAATATATGAAGAATTTTCCTTACTGGCTCCCCGAGATTTTGAGAAAATCTCAAATATTTTAGATAGTTATCAGTCCGAAAAATTAACAGAGCTTTGCTCGAAACTTAATATAGATCACCAGACATCAAGACCTAAAAACGGAGTTAATAGATTATTCAAGACATATTTATCTATAAATAGAAATGGAGACACGATCACTTAACAGTATTTAAACAAAAATTCCGAAAGCGTATGTTTAGGTTATGTTCACTGTTTATTCGGGATTTATAATATTCATGTGTGTACGTATACAAGCTTATATATGGCTTATGAATATTATATAATTACCCTTTCGTGTACACAGGTAACCTGTGAGGGGATATTTTTAAAATTAAAATTAATTAAAACTCAATTAACATCAATGCTAGGTGACGGTCTATTGAATCATTGTTAGTAATAAACATTGAAAAAGATTTGCTCAAAAATATTGATAATGACACAATGATAACTGAACTTGCTAATAGTAGCAGAACCTATTACAACCTCTTGATATCCTAATATAGCCATGATAGATACTTATTTAGTTTCTATCTTCCTTCGTAAAACCTAGTAACTGTAGTTACTAGGTTCGGAATTGTATTTAATACCTATATGAAATGTTCATAAACCTTTCAGCTAATATTTTGAATTCTGATCCATTCCATGACGACAAAGTCGCATGCCTCGGTTTAAGTTTTTTTATTCTTCAGTCAGGTTTATGAATACTTAGCCTAGAAACTCCTGAAAACAGGTTAATTAGTTTTACCAAAGATTTATGTTTTTATGTAGGTACCATAACAAAACCCCTGCAACTAGAAGAAAACTTTCTTGTAGTGTTTGTTCTCTATATTTTACATTCTTCAGAATTATTTTTTTTCATTTCCCGTCTGTTTTTATTTCCTTCTTGTCGCTTTTATATTTATATTACAAATATTTACGTTTTGTATGGAATCCTGAAAAGTTTCCATTCTTGTTGTCATTTAATTACCTTATTTTATCTTTTGTTTGTTATTTTACTTTTTGAATTGAAAATGTAATTTTGTAATTTAGTAGTTTTATTGATGAAAGTTGGAGATCCAAAACTTATTACAATGAATATTTCTCTAATGAGAAAGTGGTGGGCCAAATCAGGTACACTGCCACGTGGACCGAATGGTTTCAGTCCGACTCTGGTTGCAGGTTAGGAATATTACTTTTAACTGACTTTAAAAAATTACATAAACAAGTTAGCTATAACTGGCAATAAATACGGAACGGAAAATTTAAAAAAAAAATGTTTGTGTCCCTGTCTGACTATTAAAACTAGCATTTTCGCTGATATTTTTGACCACTTGAATATTTTAAATAGGATCTTCCAAAAGAAAAACGGCCAAGGATAAAATTAGAGGATTCTTAGCAAAACGTCTGTTCAGAACTTTACAAAAAAAAGGTATATGAATCTTTCTCTTGTGTTCAAAAGGTTCTCGAAGTTTAGTAGGAAGTTCGCAAATTCCTTGAGTGATACAGAGCTGGCATAATATGGAAGAGTTACTTTCCAAAACTGTCAGTACAACTAACCGATCAGTCAACCATGAGGATGAATGAGAATCTCATAGACTTAGCTGCTGACGGCATGCTAGAAATGGAATGCAATTCGAAAATGATTGACATCTTCTGGATGAAAAGAAGAGAATAATATCCAGGGCTGGTAATAGAAGCTTTAAAAGTGCAATTATTCGTAAGTTCCTAAAAAAACTGAGAAGATAAATATAAGCTTGAATTAGAAAACGATTTTATTTTTGATTTCTCAAAAATGCAACCACGAGTTTATTAAAAAATGAACATGAACGGCCTTTTCACTGAAAGTGTTGTACCTTTATTTCAGTATAGTCTGTCCAGCGATAATTGGCGTTCATGTAACAGTGCGCAAATAATGACCCAACGCTGCCTACCCAAATAAATAAAATTCGAAATTGTCAAAATTCGTATCTGTCGTGAGTAATTTTCTGCAAGAGTAGTTATATTGTGATAGTGACTGGATTATTCATTTCGACAAATATTCAGTCCATAACTTATCAAATCATGAGTTCCTCAAGAAAAATTAACATTTCCAGTGATGAAAATAAGTTGAATTGAATGTGAAGTTGCCACTCTGTTTCAAAATATAAATTGTTGTCGGACCCTCCCGACCTACTTTCACGATTGACAGTGGCCGACATAACCTCTATATCTAATTTTTGTTGAAAATTGCGGTAGCTAATTAAATTAAAGATTATTTATTACATCTGGCAACACTTTTCCGATCGACGTCATATACAATTGATGACGTGAACGACAACTCTCGCTGGACAGACTATATAATATGACCTATAACCCTTGCAGTTTACTTTTGCCTCTCTTGTAACTGGACCCCTTGAGTAATATAGTTGTTAATAGAGTTTGCGACCCTCCTGTGGATTGCGACTTCCCCGGGTATTGCCACCCACGTGGAGCGCTGCTCCACTTAGCGCTCTTTCGGTTTAATGATGTTTTATTTGAATAGGGTATTCCCCGAAAACGAAACCCGCATGAGATTCTCCGATATCCTACGGGTAAACGCACACATATCCGCACCGAACGAATCGACCGCACCGAACGAATGGACCGCACCGAAGAAATCGTCGTACGAAACGTCGAATGCGAGAGCATCCGGCGAGTCGACCGCATCACCCTCGCCGAGTCTGATGACGTTACTGTAAGTATAAATAGATGAAATACAGTGAATGATTTAATGATAGGTAAATATGTATTATTTTCAAACGTACAATAATAACGCCATTTCTCGATTGACAGGATCATCGAAAAGTTCTATTTCTCCGCCAAGGAGGAGAAGTGTTGCTATGCAACACTTTTCCGGCCGGCGGCAGGAAAAGTGTTACTATGCAAAAGATGAATTGGTAACCATGAACTGAAAATTCTCCAATTCAAACGTCTTTTTCACTTTCAACCACTTCTCACCAGGTTGCGAATTATAACTATCAATTATTTTACTTTATATATGTCAGATATTTTTGCGTGGCAACCGTAACTAGGCAAATGTTCTATATTTCATAACGATCGTAAGTGGATAGAATTATGTGCGTAAATGTGAATCAATCCAAAAATGAATATTCAGATTTTTATGAATTTCAAAACGTTTGAAAATAAAATAACATATTTCATTAGGAGTAGTGTGACTTTTCATGGCTCGCTTTCAATTGCCCGCCTCCCTGCGTTCGGCGGGTAAGCTTAAGCTCGCCATAAAAAGTGACACTTCTTCTCCTTATTAAATAATATACTATCACTATTTTTAGTTTTATTATGGGTGATATTAAATGAAAATAAAGCGACAAGAAGAGCATTTTGCTGGCAGATACCAAAATGCAATTGCTTAGAAGATTAGATACTGGTGAACGTCAGTTGTTTCAAATCGGTGCTGAATTGAACTTGTCAAATTCAAGAATAAGGACAATTCTTAAGAATAAAAAAAGAATAGTTTCCCGTTCTAGAAATCATAGGATAGAGGAAGTGGAAAAACGATTTTCTATATGGATCGACGAAGAAATTGAACGCAATATGCCATTAGTATAATGTAAAAAATGAATTTTCGTTGTATTTAAAAAAAACATATTTAATAAATGAATTTAATTGACAAAATACATATTATTAAAAATTTTCCCCTAACCCCAATATTCCTATAACGCTTTACCTAGCTGAAATGTATCCCCCGCGTTGAACGAGGTATCACTGTAGGTAGGTATAATTCTGAAATTGGAATCATGAGAAGTATTAATACTGGCATTGACTTGAACTTTAACCTTCAAGCATTTGCAATAGTTAATATTTTAATTCTAATTTTAATTTCTGATATTTTATAAAACTTTACGTTTGTGTATATTTTATGTATTACTAATCTCATACCAATTTCATATTGATACTTTATACAAGATTTATTTTTGAAAATGTTCTGTACTAATGATAAACTTACTTATATCCCATCTGTATTTATTATACAACTGTATTTATTATACAACAGAAATCAATAACTGAACTGAACTAATGCATCAAAACTACCAGAGTCATATCTTTTTAAATTTTGGATTGATTGTGCCGATACATGGTGTAAATTAATAAAAATATTAAAACAATGGTTAATAATTACAATTTAAACATTTATTAAATGAAATAACGCATGACGCACGTTTCGGTGAAACTTTACCTTCTTCAGATGCTAAAGACAAACTAACTATATATAATAGATGACAAATTGTATAGAAAGGGTAAATAGAATGGATGGTTACAAATAATTAGTAGAATAGGAAAAACCCCTTCTGAACTGCTAGTGAGGTAGTTCGGTAATTTTGAAAAGATTGAGAAGGGGGCCTGAAGTATGATCGATTTGACTATTCAATAGGAGACCGGAATGCTTGTTTTTATTTATGTGTAATGATACTGAAAAATTAAGTTTAATTAAATATTTTAAAATCAAAATTGAATGTGTGATTTTCTTGGATTAAATGGTTTGCTTGATGTGAATCCCACTTTCGATTAACAAAGCTACGTTTGTGTTCTGAAATTCTAGTTTGAATACTTCTGAAAGTTCTACCAATGTAAAACTTATCACAATCGCCATAATTAATTTTATAAACTCCTGATTTATTATCTTTATGAATATTGGATTTATTGTTTTTCCTATGGTTTCCTAAATTATTACCGACACGATAAGCAATGTTGATGTTGTGCTTAGATAAAAGAGATTTAAGTTTTTTACTTGAATTTCCGATGAAAATTTTCACACAATTTGTGATCCTTTTATTTCTTGTATTCGATATAACGGAGAAACAGAGTTAGTTTGCATTAAGCATCTGAAGAAGGTGAAGTTTCACCGAAACGTGTGTCATGCGTTATTTCATTTCATAAATGTGTTAATTGTTTTAATATAATATCTTTTTAATTAGCCCTCTCGTGATACTAGTTTAGTCCAGTGTCATTTTTTATCTCATTAAATTTCTCGAAAAGCATGCAGAGGTAACCGTTCATCATATCCCGCAAAAACTATCATGGAGCCCAATTTCTGCAGGGAGAATAAACTGACAAATATCCCATTATACAGCTACGACATTGGATAAAATCCGAGGCCGTAAAACAAGATGTAGTATGGATAGTGAAAGGAGCGAACGACAACAAATGGTTGGATTGGTTCCAATCACCAGTTGAAGCCGGTGTAAAATGCGAAAATCTTCTCGGTACTCCCGCAGAGTTACAAGTTTCAGGAACGGCGAAATTGGTATATTAATCAAAATGTAGCACACATTGAACCCCATAAAATACGACAGAGTACCATTCTTATACAGAGATGGCGCAGGGGAGGATCTAGCTCGCATCATATCGCCCATCAAAGTAACAATAAGAGAATTTGATATACCACAATTGTTAATTCATTATTCTAGACTAATGAGCAAATTTTAGTTTTATTTTCAATACGAAAATCACACTATACAAATAAGGTTGAAAACAAAAAAGATATTTACAATAGTGTATCAGTACTATTTTTATACGACGATACTTCAATTATTGATTTATATTCTTGTACTACTTCCAGTCGCTTATGCCATTAGTGAAACAAATTTTTTAGTCAATTTTTTACTGTTCTCAGATGCGATTAGAACGAAATAGTCTCAACGAAGTGTAGCACGGTTGAGAAAAAGACTTGAAATCCACAAAGGATTTTATTTCAACATGATCTCGATCTACGTACCGAACTTCAACCCTCTTTTTCAATCTGCAGAACTTATGGAGTTGCTTAAATGTTCAAAAACCACGAAAATACAAGAAACATCTACGTAAAAATGGTACCAGGATTCATATATATATACATATATATATATATATATATATATATATATATATATATATATATATATATATATATATATATATATATATATATATATATATATATTATGTAAATACTAAAAAAAAAAAAATTATATCTCTTCATTAGATTCTCTAATCTTTTTATCATATATTTTATAATGAAACTTGAACTTTTTTTCAATTCGAAAGGTCTTTAAATACTAAAAAAAAAATTATATATATATATATATATATATATATATATATATATATATATATATATATATATATCTATATCTATATATATATAATATATATATATGTATATATATATATATATATATATATATATATATATATATTATATATATATATATATATATATATATATATATATATATATAATATATATATATATATATATATATATATATATATATATATATATGTATATATATAATATATATATATATATATATATATATATGTATATAAATAATATATATATATATATATATATATACATATATATATATATATATATATATATATATATATATATATATATATGTATATATATAATATATATATATATTTATATATATATATATATATATATATATATATATATATATATATATATATATATATATATATATATATATATATATATGTATAATATATACTGATTGAATACAATATGTAAAATATGTTTGTATAATGTGTAGGTTTATCGGGGGGCGGTCTTTGAAAATTTACTTATTCGTTTTTAATTTTTCTCTATTTCGTCAACTCTTTATTGACTTAATCAGGAGAAATCTAAAAAATAGGATAAAAATGGAAAATATTCCTAAACTCGAAATCAATTACAAATCTAATTAAAACTTATAAGACCTAAAGTAAAGTAACTAACCATTTTTAGGTAGATTATTCTTTGGCTTGATAAGTTGGTAATCCAAAAAAAAACATTTAATCATGTACCTATATTATAAATTAGTATTTTATATGCACTATCGATTAAAACTTCTTCATATTGAGTATTCACATTATTTGTTCAAAAGGTTCCCTATGATATTCTTCTAATAGAATAAGATCTCAGATTGTTAACACCTTCATCCAGAAAAAGAAATGTATAGCGTTTTTCTATCAATTTTAATTTTGAATTATTTTGTATCTTGTTATTAATTTTTTGTGTATTCTCTATGCCTGATTTTGTTTATTGAACAGAATGGTGAATGCCATGGTTTGTTATACTCATGTAAATAAGTACGTACTATGTAATCAGTGAACAAACAAATTCGTTTCGAATTGGACAGTGAGACAGTTGAAGAACAATCGCGAAAAACAAAATTAATGATAAGTGGAGGAATTTAAAAATTTGTTTCATCCGAATTTCAAAAATTAAAAAATCTTAGCTACATATTGATGTTATACATGTTAATATGCAAAACTATTATAGCAAGTTCTTCATTTACAATTGGTAAACTATATAGACGTTGACTTTGTACATTATTTCATCCATCAAACTTTTAATAACCCAATAATTATTTTCTTATAAAGGAATTATTGGTATTATATAGACTCTAAATATATACTTGATACAAAATACCACATCGAGTATAAAAACATTGGTATAATTATTCTAATATATAATTTTATCAGTTGATTTTAAATAAGTAAAACTATTTAGTTATATTGTATTTTCTTGATTACTTCCATTAGACTGTATGACTGTATGTCGAATATCAATTTTCAAAACAGGAGATAAGAGTTTAATTAGTAATTACAGACCTATAAGTAAATTACCCATTTTCGAAAAGGTATTTGAGTCATTAGTTTATCCATATCTTTTAAGTTTAGTTGCATCGAAAATTGTCGCGGAACAGCATGGCTTCATGAAAGGGCGCTCAATCGAAACTACATGATAACATTTGTGGAGTTTCTGCAAACTGGACTTGACCAACGTGTTCAGGTTGATGTCGTCTGTACTGACTTCAGCAAGGCTTTTGATAAAACAGATATCAGTGTTCATAACTCTAGCCTTGCTGGGGTTGGTGTGGTTGGCAGTATGCTTGGATGGTTTGCGTCATACTTGTCCAATAGGTTTCAATTCGTTTCGGTGGAGGGTTACTCCTCGGATCTTTTTGAGGCATGTTCTGGTGTACCTCAGGGCTCTCAATTAGGACCTTTATTATTTTTAATATATATCAATAAGATTGCAAAATGTTTTACCAAATGTAAATTCCTTCTCTTCGCGGACGATTTGAAGATAATGAAAAGTATCAGCTCCGAACAGGATTGCTTAGATTTTCAGTGTGAATTGAATGCCCTTTGTAGTTACTGCGGCGAAAACCAACTATTTTTGAATTTAGATAAATGCCAGGTCATCTCATTTACGCGCAATATAAATAAAATTATCTATCCTTATAATCTTGATGATACTGTCTTGCCTAGGGTAGATAATATAAAAGATTTGATAATTTTCGATTCTAAGCTTCTTTTTGACCGTCATATTGATCAACTAGCGCATTCCTGTTATAAAATTTTGGGGTTTATTACTAGAAAAAGTAGACACTTTACGAATTTGAAAACTTTCACCATTTTATATAGCTCCTATATTTACAGTAAAATCAACTTTGCATCAGTAGTTTGGAGTCCAAAATATTTAGTATATATCGCCAGGCTCGAGAGGATCCAGAACAGATTCTTAAAATTTATCTCGTTTAAATTTAACTTTCGTTTGACACCTAGAAATCCCGAGAACTATCTTCTTCGTTTAACTCAATTTGGTTTCATTTCCCTCGAAAATAGAAGAAAAATCAGTGATGTCCTTTTCCTATATAAACTTCTCAACAATATCTATAATTCCCCTGACCTTCTTTCCTCCGTAACTTTCCATGTTCCGTGCCGTCTTCTCAGAAGTAGTGATATGTTCCATATTCCCTTTCGAAATACTAATAGCGCGATGAATTCGCCTCTCTGCAGGATGATGCGATGCTGTAACTGTTTGAGTAATGTTGATTTGTTCCATCTCACTCCAAATTCAATCAAGCAAAAACTCAAAAAGATGTTTTTGCGCGAATAAGATTTTTTTCACCATTTCACTTTCATTGTTTCACTATATTTTAGTTTACTTAAGTTTTTATTGTATCAAGATATTTTTATTTGTTCTTTCAATTTAGTTATTTTTCTTCTTTTTTTTTATAAAAGTCAATTGTTCACTTTGACACACTTTGTATTTTCAAGTAATGGGTACTGTGTTGAGTGGTTATCACCTGTTTGCAGTACTAATTGCCTAAATAAATAAATAAATCAGCGGAATATTAGGGTTGTTTAGATGAATTTTCATGATTTTAGTCTAGTAAAATTGGTCAGTATCAGAGCAATAACGAGAAAATTATAAAAATATTACAGTTTCAGAATCAAAAATTCAACGAGATATAGAAAAACTAAAAATAAAATAAGAGCACAATTACGTAGCGAGATCAATAACACTGGTGGAACCAAAATTTAACACGCACTAATAGAAATTCTTTGAACGTTTCAATCTCTAGTTTCACTAAAATATAATATAGTTACTTTCTGAGGCTAAATAAAGCAAAACACAGATTTAAATCCGAAAAAATAAAAGAAGCTTTTTATTCAGTATGTTAGGGTTTAATCCTTTCGTTCCATAATACCATCAACTAAATGATTCAATTGAATCAAATGGTCAGAAATCAACATTTGATATCGAGCGAAAACTTTACGTAAACAGAGATTAATAGCTTTTTCAAGATACACACCATTCAGTTACACAATGGCTACCTTTCCGGAAAATTTGTAGTTTTATATGGTAAAATACAAATCCCCTTGTCCAAAATATACATATGGAAAGTGAACGTTTAACGGCCCAAGGAAATGCCATCACTCTTATATGGATCCCCTCACACGTAGGGATAAGAGGAAATGAGCTAGCTGACAATATGGCGAAGGAATCACTCAGACTAGATACTATCCGAGAACTACAGTTGGCAGGTGATCTGAGAAATAGGTTTAAAAGACTAATAAAAAACAAAAGACAAAAACTATGGAGCCTCTCTAACACCAAACTTCTGTCAATAGAGACCGCTATAGACTACCATAGCTTGCCACGGATGAATAGAAGAAACAAAACTGTCATAAGAAGATTAAGAATAGGACATACCCGCCTCTCCCATGGCTACCTAACTAGCAATCAAGTTCAACCTCTATGCCGCAAGTGTAATGTTCGGCTGACAGTCGAACATATCCTACAAGACTGCCACCAATTTGATGCAGCTCGACAAGAATTTCATTTGAAAAACAGAATCACAGAAAACCTCTCATCAAATTCGAATCTTTATAATGTTTTATCTTTCCTAAAATCCACAAAACCGTTTAATCTTATATAGTTATGCTTAATAATGTACCTGTGCCAATAGCCTAGTAGCTGAGGCACGTTAATCTTTAAATAAATAAATAAATATATGGTAAAATAATTTCAGGTTTTATTCTGAACAAGAAAATCCGGTATTGAAGTGTGCATAATCAACTTTTGCAATGTAATTGAACATTTATTGAAACTTATATTATTCATAATTTCCTTTAATTTAACGAGTAGTAAATATTTTATGATCTATTATTTGAAAATATTGTCGATTTAAATTCACTGACACAAAATTATATTGTAATTACGAATTCATTAAGCGAACTGGTTTAGTGAATAAACTGAATAAAATTGTCATAAAAACAGAGTACAGTTTTCATAAATATGACAAATTTGCATTTTTAAAATGTCGAGGAATATATAGTTTCTATTCGTGCAATGGGTTGCTATGCTAGTCTGATTTTTAATAAATATAGACTTCCAAATGCTTTATTGAAATTCAAAGCGAACAACCATCTTCAGCGCATATACTAAAGTGACTCGGAACAGTGTCATACAAACGGCCATATTCAGCGCATATAATAAACTGTCTCGAGACGGTTTCAGACATACGTCTTTGGTCAGCGCATATAATAAACTGGATCGGGACGGTTTCAGACATACGTCCATCTTCAGTGTATATGTATAATAAACTGACCTGGAACGGTTTCACACATACGTCCATTTTCAACGTATATAATAAACTGACTGTAGTTGATTTCAGACATACGTCCATATTCAGCGCATATAATAAGCTGACTCGGATCGGTTTCACATATACGTCCATCTTCAGCGCATATAATAAACTGACTCAGGATAATTTTAGACATACGTCCATCTTCAGCGCCTGTAAGAGACAGAATCGGAACGGTTTTACTAGCTAACTGACTAGGGACTATTTCAGAAGTACGTCCATCTTCAGTGCATATAATAAACTGTCTCGGAACGGTTTCACGTATACGTCCATCTTCAGCGTTTATAATAAACTGACTCGGGACGATTTCAGACATACGTCTGTCTTCAGCGCATATAATAAACTGACATGGGGCGGTTTCCAAAATACGTTCATATTCAGCGCATATAATAAATAGATTTGAATTAGAATAAGTACAGAATATACAGATCTACTTAGGTGGGTGGACGAAGATTATCGAATATTCTAAATAGGGATAACGTGTTGGTAGTTTGTAAATTTGGATATTCATAAAGTTGTTTGATTGATAATTAAATATGTAAAGCTCTATGAATCTCTCAACATTTCATCTAATTAAATTTTATAGAATTTTGGCCGAAATAAAAAATTTGCATTTCTGTAATGTCGGAGAATTGGTGGGTTCTATTTATGAGTCTATATGCTATAATAGAGTCTATTAATTTGATTAATATAGCACTTCAAATGTTCTTCGCTATCAAGTATAAAGTCCAAAATCTATTTTATTTTATCAACTGCATACTGGTTCAATGTTGTAACTTTCATTAGGAAAGTGGATATATTGAGGTCTGATTATTCCGTCGGTGGTCGGGTCCTTTTTCGTCTCGATAGGGTAGGGGATCTTGGTGTAGTATTTGATCAGAAATTCTCCTTTATTCCACACGTCTCCCTGCTTGTTTCATCTGCCTCGAGAATGTATGGTTTCATTATTCGCAATGGCAAATATTTCAAGAACTCTTCAACTTTTATAAGCCTTTTTCATTCTCTTATACGTAGCAAGTTGGAATATGGTAGCATGATTTGGCATCCTATTTATTTTTGTCATTAGTACCATATTGAGGCTGTTCAGAGAAGGTTCTTGAAGTTCTTGGTTTGGAGGGAGGATAAAGTTTATCCACCGAGAGGAGTTAGCCATGACGCATTATTGAGTCGCTTCAATGTAGTTTCATTGCAGGGTAGGAGAAAAATTTTATGTCTCAAATTTGTATTCAAATTACTGCACAACAGTATTGACTGCCCTTCTTTTTCGTCTGCTCTGACATTTCGTGTTCCGAGGCAAGCTTCCCGTAATATGGAACTATTCCACCTAGAGACTCCAAGGACGAACTCGTTAATGGAATCTCCCATTTGGTTCATGGGGTATACATTCAATTCAGTTGCGAGTGAATGTGACCTTCAATTTGATTCACTTGCAGCTATTGTTAGGAGTTATGTACTTAAGTTGAATTTGAATCGAATTGAATTGGATTGAATTAGGTTTAGTTAAGTAGTACTTCCGTTACATCTTAAATTATTTAATTATTATGTTTTTCGTTCTGTTATGTAATTTTCCTTTCTCTTGTTCTTGCTACTCATTCAAATAATAAATTAGCTTATCTTTTATATGAGGTGCAGGTTAAGCTTTCGGGATACTGGTTGATATTACTTTTACATTACTTTTGTTTTGTTTCATTTTGTTCATATTAGTTTTCTCTTTTTGTCTCTGGCGCTGTGATTTGATTTCTTTTCTATTTAGCTTCACTTATTCACATAAAACCTGAAAAAGTTTGGGAATACCCATCAACCTATCTTTAAAGAAACTATTCGCTTCCAATGTTACTCGGCTTTCAGTCAAGAAGACTTTTACTGGGATGAATACAACCCTGTAACTCGGTTGAATGGATCACATCCAAGATTTTCCTGCCTATTACCGAACGAACGACGTTCGGATTGATTCAACTGTGGAAAACTCAATTATCGCTTCTGCAGAACGAATTCCGACGAAAAGCCCGGAGTTATTAAGGTAGACTCTAGATGGAATATTGAAAAAAGCCTACTCGATAATCCGTGACAATGTGTCATCGAGTCGAAAGTTAGGCATTTTCAGCAAATCCGAAGACTTCAACAACGGATAATTCGGTAGGATTTGTCAGTTAATAACTTCGATAGAATTGTACTCTTCTTGATGTTCGTAAAATGTAAAATTGACGTGAAAAGCTGGTTAACGGATTTGTACGAAACATGTTTTTTATGATTCTAAATCCATTGTCAGAATGAATAACATTTTAGGAACAGTTGAGTTTCGAGAACTTATCTTAAAATCGAGACTGCAATAACTGCAAATTTCACCCCGACTCAAGATCTGTATACAGCTGTTTCGATCTTGTTAGATCTCTTCAGTGCAGCTTATTCGTCTCAGAGTGAATTAATATATTTCTAATTGTCTGTATTATGGAACAATTATAAATATATTAATTCACTCCGAGTTAGGTAAGCTGCACTGAAGAAATCTAAGAAGATCGAAATAGCTGTACGCAGATCTCGAGTCGGGTATACTTTGACATTGTCTATAATTCACTGTTGCTTTGTGAATTTCGCGTCGCGAAATACATATAACCAGCTCTCAGATTGCTTGATAATTTTTGAATTATTTGAGAACTTGCCTTGTTCACTTTATGTGAAATATTCATCCCTTCAGCTTCCTTGAATTTCGGCAATCGTTTACTCTGCTGTCTACTTAAACAAATAATTTTTTTTTGTAACTCTATAAAGAAATAAAAAACTTACTTTTCACAGGTTGAAATGAAATCTATAGAGTAAAAGCGTTTTTTCATAACATTGACTTCAACTCCTATTGAATTATGGTATTACAAAACAATCTATTCATACGAAAAATTGAACATAACAGAAGGGGGTTGGTTCCTAGAGAAACTAAATAACAATGAGCAATTCATTCAGAGTTATTGGTAGGTATATTGAACAGATTAAGGAGAGTAGAAGGGTTTACTTCAATCTGGCCGTTAACTAGCTTTTCTTGAATAAGATGGCACGCATAATCAGAGTCAGTTTTCTGCTTAATATAGCTACGTTGATGTTCGTGTATTCAAGTTTTGAAATTTATAGAATTTTTCACAATCGTTACAGTTAAGTCTATAATCACCAGTACGTTTATCTCTATGAATTTTTTATTTCAACCTGTGAAAAGTTCGTTTTTTATATCATTATAAAGTTATGAATATGAACTTTCATCAGGTAAATGCCAATTCAATTCAACGATTTTTTTTGTATTGCAATGATGACGTTTTACTCAAAAAAAAAACTGTTTTGATGAGACGACAAGAAGAAAATGATGAGAAAATCAAATAGATAATCATTGCAGTTAATACATTAGCTAGGTCTATCTAGCTGTTATAACATAAACTATCGAAAAATCGAACAGAGTTTCGCAAATCAGCACCAATGAAATTTAAACACTTATGGAAGAAGATATATTTTTATTCCAGAGTCTGTCTCAATTTTGGCTTTTTCCATGTATACATATTTTCGATTAAATATATTTGCATTATTTATTTTTATATGGAACCTAATTATCCGGATATCTACCTACATATAAATATCTGGAATCTTTATTCGAATAAATTATCTAGCTGAATTATTGTGGTTTACTATACATCCAGATACATTATGTGGGTACATTATCCGAATACTTCTTAACCCCTTGTTGCATCATGACACAAATATGGCACAAACCAATGTTTTACATCTCTTTAATACATACGCCAGAGAAACATTACATTATTTGCATGCATTACCATTTCTGGCACATACAAACATAATTCCAAAGAGGCAGCTCCCTCTCTGTAATTATTTCGCAGTTATATACGTTTTTCCAAATGGTGACGATGAATCAGCTGCTTGTCAGTATTATTGTAGATTGAGTAATAGTTTTGAGTTCGTCCATGTAACTTTCTACCCAATAAAAATTGTTTTTGTAAAAAATATACTTCTAGTAACTGCCTCATAGTGACAAGTACTCGTATTTTTGAATAATTGACATTTTTCATCTAAAAATCACTTTGTGCCATATATGGAACATTATGCAATTCAAGTATATCTGACTTGACCATATTGTGCCATATATGGAACATTATGCAGTTCAAAAGTATATCTGACTTGACCATATCTGCCGATTATGAATTTAGAAGATGTGAAAGAAATCTTTTTCTGATATATTATGGATCTAGGGTTGCCAACTCTCGACAGGACTAACCCGGGAGAATTTTATAAATCCACTAAGGGGGCGGGGGTGAGGGTTGTAAGAAATTGTCAATTTTAAATTTATATTCAATTTGCTTTCGAGCAGTATCTAATATTTGACGGTTTTTCACCATAAAATCATAATCATCAAAGATCAAAGTTTTGTTACAGCGACGGTTACGTATAACTTCAGAAAAACCGGAGAAATTATTGTAACCCGGGAGGTCGGGAGGATAACCATTATTACCGGAGTCTCCCGGGCAATCCGAGAGGGTTGGCAACCCTATATGGATCCCAAGTTATTTTATGCATAAAAAAATGTACTTATACATAATTTTAATCAAAATGAAAGTGAAGATAAAATATCAGATGAAGATGAAATATTGGCTGTATAAAATATTTTTAGTTTATGTTGCATGCTGTGCCATATTTGGCACAAACCAGTTTTTCTTTTTTTTTTGACAAAGAATATTGTGCTTTATTTTTTTAAATATTCTTCTGATGAAATATATGTCTTTTTCCCAATTTTAATCAATTTTAAAAAAATCATGCATTAAGGGGTTAATTTTAATACTTATTATTCGGTTAATTTTTTTGGTTACCTACTCATTATTTGTATAATTTTTGATATTATGGAAACAATATCAGGATACTTTATCCGGATATAATATTTATTCGTATAGATGATGTATTCGAATATGTAGTATATTCAGTTAAATGATACATCGGGATAAGAAATATAGATAATATATCTGGATAATGTTTCCAGATAACGTATCTCAAAACCATGCCATGAAAATAGTTAATTCAGTCAGATTTTTCGGCCTCCTTATCGACAACGAACTCAGGTTTTCACAGCTTGAGCATGTCTTAGCTACAAAATTATCTGGCCTGTTTTGCCATTAAATCCATCACAAGTGAATTAGATAAGGCTCCTACAAAATTGGGGTTCATGTAATTCCTCACAAATTGACACCATTTTCAAATTGCAGAAGAGAGCAATACGTTACATGCTTATTCTGAAAAGTAGGACTCATTGCAAACCCTATTTCAAGAAAAATTGAATTTTGAAGCTTTATATTTACTTGAATCTGTGTGCTTGATTCATAAGTATTTTCATGCCGTACCCTTTGTACTAAAGCACTGGTATTCCACTAGATCTTCGAGACATCATTTTCACCTTCCTATTGTTTCCTCCGAATTAACAAAAAGATAATTTACAATGGCACAAAAATATACAATCACATTAAGATGTATTGAATTTTATAACTTCCTTGTAGACCGGGCGCTGGGAAACATTCCGTTTGCAAAAACCGATGACCTCATTCTGATTGATGATTTGAGAAAAGAAAGACCTAATAAATGATATTGTAGAGGTTGCCGGACGGAATTATGGTCCAGTTTTTTTTTTCGGCCCTATAATAGGAGTTTTCGATTCCATCGCTGTAGCTGTGGAAAAAAAAGTTGTGTAGAATGCAAAAAACAATTGACCTTTATTTCTCGAATGGAAAATCTCTGTAGAACCCTCACCTATCTGAAAGTGAAGGTTGCCTGACAAGCCAGCTGTCAGTTTTATTGTAAACGCCCTCCACCTCCACAGCGACTCATGCCTGTTCTTGAATTTTGCAGCGGGCTGCGCTGTTCTCAACCGTTTATGACGCTTCAGTTATAGCTAAACGTCATTCTCGTGCACATTGATTATCATAAGAAGTACATTTTCCAATTTTGATAATAATAGTACTCAGAATTTTGTGGTTTATTTGGTTTTTAAAGTGAAGGAATGTCGCTACAATTAATAAATTTGAAAAGAAGAAAATCCAATGCAATATCATCATTATATTGTGATTTACCGGGTAAACTGGTAAACGAATCGAAAAAAAAAGTCATTTGAAACGATTTAAAATGCAGCACATCAACGCAAAGACGAATTGCAGACAAGTTTGAGAAGTTGTTTGATCCGACTGCTGATGAACAACACTTCTCGTGGCATAAAAGGTGCAGACCCGGCTATATCAGCGAAGAAAAAATTTGTCGTCGTGAAATATCACTGCATAGAGCGCTGGATAAAAGTGCCTCGTCATCAGGCGTGGCTGGCCATTCAACTGAAATGACCCGCAAGTCAAAAAGAAGAAGCAGCGAATCGTCGAGTAACTCATGCTGTTCCATTTGTGGTCATACGACGAAAACCAAAATTACAAAACTTTATCTTTCAACTGAAATCGTCGAAGAAGGCTGCAGCCCAAACATATTCGTGAAAAAATTCCTTAGAACCAATACATGAGCCTCAGAACTTTCCAGTTTTATTTTTCGGCCCTAAAACATTGTTTTTTCTTTGTTTGTTCTAGGCTATTAAAAGGTTGTTTGAGTAAAGTAAGAAATAAAAAATGGCATGATCATAATAAAATACCAATTTAATCTTCAAAAAAAAAAGTGGTTTACGTATTGATAAGTACTGAAAAATAACATTTTTCAATATGCAGGTAAGTTTTGACAATTATTGCGAATGCATTTGCAAAGGTAGATAGGTACAATTAATTTTAATTTTTATGCAACTGCAGGACATTGTCCTGCAATCAGCATTATATTTGCAAGGCCTGATTAAAGAATTTGGTAAAGGCGGTTTTGCTATTTGCACCGGGTACTGCTTTTCATCTCGTCTTTCATAACCAAATTGGAGAAAATTTAGAGGCTCATGTAGGTATTGGTTCTAAGGAATTTTTTCACGAATATGTTTGGGCTGCAGCCTTCAAGCAATGTAAGCTTTTGTGAATGAAACGTAATTCCTGTAACACGATTTGTGATATTGGAAGTTTTTGCCTAACAAATCTTTGAGTGTTTCGTAGATACAAATTTTGTGAACACTTCATCGTGTTGTCGACGCGAAGGATTGAAAATTAGCGTAGTTGATGAAATTTCAGTTGAAAGATAAAGTTTTGTAATTTTGTTTTTCGTCGTATGACCACAAATGGAACAGCATGAGTTACTCGACGATTCGCTGCTTTTTCTTTTTGACTTGCGGGTCCTTTCAGTTGAATGGCCAGCCACGCCTGATGACGAAGCACTTTTTTCCAGCGCTCTATGCAGTGATATTTCACGACGACAAATTTTTTCTTCGCTGATATAGCTGGCTATCCAACTTTTATGCCAAGAGAAGTGTTGTTCATCAGCAGTCGGATCAAACAACTTCTCAAATTTGTCTGCAATTTCGTCTTTGCGTTGATGTGCTGCATTTCGAATCGTTTCAAATGAATTTTTTTTCGATTCGTTTACCAGTTTACCCGGTAAATCACAAAATGAAGATGATTTTGTATTGGATTTTCTTCTTTTAAAATTTATTAATTGTAGCGACAATTCTTCACTTTAAAAACCAAATAAATCACAAAATTCTGAATACTACTATTATAAAAATTGGAAAATGGACTTGTGGTAATAATCAGCGCGCACGAGAATGACGTTTAGCTATAACTGAAGCGTCATAAACGGTTAAGAACAGCGCAGCCCGCTCCAAAATTCAAGAACAGGTATGAGTCGCTGTGGAGGGCGTTTACAATAAAACTGACAGCTGGCTTGTCAGGCAACCTTCACTTACTGATATGTGAGGGTCTTACAGAGATATTCCAGTCGAGAAATAACGGTCAATTGTTTATTGCATTCTACACCACTTTTTTTTCCACAGCTACAGCGATGGAATCGAAAACTCCTATTATAGGGCCGAAAAAAAAACTGGACCACAGTTCCGTCCGGCAACCTCCACAATATCATTCATTAGGTCTTTCTTTACTCAAATCATTAATCAGAATGAGGTCATCGGTTTTTGCAAACGGAATGTTTCTCAGCGCTTACACTATTGGTCAATTTTCGGAAATGAACAAAATCTTATTTTCTTGATAGACCTTTTTACTCTGTAGAGGACTACTATTCTGAACAATGATTGATCGATATGACCAAATTGAATAACAGGGGCATTAGCTTTGATAAAAAAAATTTGACACTTACTTTCGGTTCTATTGTTAATACTATGAATGTTTCTCAGCGCTTACACTATTGGCCAATTTTCGGAAACGGACAAAATCTTATTTTCTTGATAGACCTTATTACTCTGTAGAGGACTACTATTCTGAACAATGATTGATCGATATGACCAAATTGAATAACAGGGGCATTAGCTTTGATAAAAAAAATTTGACACTTACTTTCGGTTCTATTGTTAATACTATGAATGTTTCTCAGCGCTTACACTATTGGCCAATTTTCGGAAACGGACAAAATCTTATTTTCTTGATAGACCTTATTACTCTGTAGAGGACTACTATTCTGAACAATGATTGATCGATATGACAAAATTGAATAACAGGGGCATTAGCTTTGATAAAAAAAATTTGACACTTACTTTCGGTTCTATTGTTAATACTATGAAGTTTATATATATTTTGTATGGAAATGTGGTTTGATTTGTTTTCATTTCTATGTTTTACATTGTTGAGTTTTTCGCTCGATGGTTTTATTTCTTTGTTTTACAGAAATTGTACAATTTTAAAGACAATAAACCAAATTTTGATTTGACTCGATTGTATCTAGATAAAAAAAAATCCGGAATCAATATCGGAATACAATATTTGGGTGCAATAACTGAAAACTTTATACAAATATTTTTTTTATCAGGATCCCTTTTATCAGGATAACAAATCCGGATAATTGCCATCCGAAATTTCTTCTATCTGAAAAAGAAATATCTTTATTTCAAATTTCACCTATTCTATGTATATATATATATATATTTCCGAAATAAAATTTAGTCAAATCATTCAAATAACAAAAATAAGATTGTAACCCTATTTTCCTAAATTGTATCAACCTCAGTGCAAGTAAAATTTAGATAGTATGTTCATAATTTAATGGCATTAGCCCTATCAAAACGGTGAAAACTCAACATAAATTTTATGGACCTTTCCGTACACTGCTGTCAGATAAACTGTTCATGTCATTAACTGGAATGTTATCCGCAAACCTCGTTTTCCGCAATTTCGTGAAAGTATTTGCACAATTTGATTATGTCATTTATATTCGTGAACTAATCAATCATCCAAATCCTTTTAGATGAGTAAATATTTACTATACAGAATTAACTATTAGGTAGAGGTTGTTTTAAATATGTTAGTGTACCTACGTACTTTCGAATTTATATTTACCTTAGAATATCCCATAGTTTAGTTAATCAAGTTACGAAACTAATATAGGAGGTGTAGCTATGAAATAACCAGATGTTTGTTGTGAAACTCACTAATGAATATTTGTTTGAATCGAAGTAACTTTTTTTTTAAATTCATAAGAGACACGTTCATTAAAAGTTAAATTTCATTACATTCACATATACTAGGACAATTTTTTCGAAGCACAGAGTTTCTAACCCATTCTGACTATGTCATTGTGTGTAGAAACAATTGTCATGTGTCATGTGAATATAGGAAAAATAGTTATTTATGTACCAAGTGTGTTATATAGATCCTTACACCCGGAGGGAAATATTCGGCCCGAGGGCCTCTGGCCCGAGGGATGAATGAGCGTAAGGATCTAGTAACGCACGTGGTGCATACAAGATTTTATTTTTCACGAAAAAATTATAATATTATGATGAAAAAGCGATTTAAAAATCGTTTCATTGCTCCTATCCATTTTCCTTCTCATAGTAGGCATGTCATTTTAGGCCAAGCTACAGAGATTTAGAGTGAGCATTTCGTGCAAAAAGTGTTAGAAGAAAACCAGCTCCGCCATTGTGTGTAAAATAGTTCCACATGATATAGTGATATGTTTTTCACTCGACTTTATTATTTATGTCTTTGTTTTTAACAATTTTATGCAAAAAATCGCAAAAAATGAGAGGTCGGACGACTCGATCAGACCCTTAGTCTAAGGGAAAATTGAAAAAACCCGTCCAAAATGCAGTTTTTTCAAAAGTTCATAACTCGGTTATTTTTTGAGTTGTAGCGTAGATCCTCCGGCCAGTATTAGCTATTGATATGAACTTCATTTGTGCGAAGATCAGAAACTGTCCGATGCATAGTTTTTGATCTGTGGCCATTTGATTATGTTACTATGCAATTTTCCAGCAGACCTGAATGCGACAGGTATGGTCCGATTTCAATTTACTAAAAAGATTTTGAAAGTAGAATTCTCATAGTTCAAAACGTTCATCTTGGTTTTTCATAAAAACGCTGAGAAATATGTTAAAAATAAAGCTGAACATGACAAAAAACGGCCGAGCGCGTGAGAGTAGTTGAAGAGTGGGGGTTTACAATTATTATCTGACAACGTTTAGAAATTACTGTCACGTTCAAAATGCCGACGCTTTCGAATGTCATACTTCTCCTTGCCTGCTGCTCTACCCCCACTCTTCAACTACTCTTACGCGCTCGGCCGTTTTTCGTCATGTTCAGCTTTATTTTTAACATATTTCTCAGCGTTTTTATGGAAAACCAAGATGAACGTTTTGAACTATGAGAATTCTACTTTCAAAATCTTTTTAGTAAATTGAAATCGGACCATACCTGTCGCATTCAGGTCTGCTGGAAAATTGCATAGTAACATAATCAAATGGCCACAGATCAATAACTATGCATTGGACAGTTCCTGATCTTCGCAAAAATAAAGTTCATATCAATAGCTAATACTGGCCGGAGGATCTACGCTACAACTCAAAAAATAACCGAGCTATAAACTTTTGAAAAAACTGCATTTTGGACGGTTTTTTCCAATTTTCCCTCAGACTAAGGGCCTAATCGAGTCGTCCGACCTCTCATTGTTTTCGTCTTTTCATTTTCTACAATAAGTCTATTGACACCATCACGATTAAACTGATAATTTCAATTTTATAAGCAAAAAACTAAAAAAAAACGCGATTTTTTGCATAAAATTGTTAAAAACAAAGACATAAGTAAATAATAAAGTCGAGTGAAAAACATATCTCTATATCATGTGGAACTATTTTAGACACAATAGCGGAGCTGGTTTTCTTCTAACACTTTTTACATGAAAAAATCTCTGTAGCTTGGCCTATTTGTTGATATTTTGATGTTTGTGATTATTTTTGTCATCAAATTTAGTGAATGTCATTCCTGCTTTCTTTGTGTAGTCTTATAGAAATAATGGAAATGAAAATGAATTTACCCAAGAATATCATAGAAAATGCAGACAAAGCTGCGAATAATTCATTGCCGGAGAAATCTAGAGTCTTATACGACAAGGATATGAAGTATTTAATCAATGAAATTTGCTTCATTTCTCCTAGTACAATAAGCGGGCGTTTTTAATCCATTATTCCCGCAAATGCGGGCATAATGGCCTAGGGCATAATGAGTGTGTTTATAGCAACCGTATCCAAGGTGAAATAAACATATATATACAAGTGAAAAATAAAAAGTTTTAATTAACGTGTTTTATTTGTTGTGCAATTTATATCAGTACCTGAGCGACCGAAACACGAACGTAAATTGAAGTTAAATGCTTTCTTCGAAGTTTTTCTAGGGATTGTGTCTTGCGCATATTAACTACAAATGACAAATGATCCGTATTGTTGGTCTAGCCAAATAAAAACATTCAACATTTAGATAATGTCATATAGCACCATCTCACAACAGTTGAGTATCATCCATTGGAAACAATAAAAGAATATATTTAACGGGATTCCATTTAAAAACTTGCCACCCACGCTATCTGCGTGAAGGTAACAGATTTGTGAAAATCGCCGAAACCCTTCAACAAATTTATTGAAGGGGAACGTTTTTTACGTAAAAGTGGACTACGCCCCTTCAACCCTACCCCCCAGAGCTATCACCCCAAAATTTTTGAATGAGACTAGGATTCGAGTGATACAGCTAAATTTCACTGAAAAGATCTAGTAAGATCGAAACAGCTGTATGCAAATCTTGAGTTGTTGAGATTTGATATTTTGTATAATTTACTGTTGCGATATGAATCTAGACTTCATCCCAAGAAATAAATATAACCAGCTTCCTCTAAAGATTGTATGATAATTTTAAATTACTAACAAATATTCCTTGTTCAATTTACATAATATATAAGATGATCCTTTCCCTATACTTACACGGCTTCATAATTCTATATCTCCATATGAGAATGACTGGAAGATTATCAAACTGGTAGCAAAAGAAGAGAAAATTAATTATAAATACAAATCTGCAATTCAGGAGTGTATAAAAATCTAAAATCAACATTTTTGAAGAATATTTGAAGCCTTAAACCCTCTTCGATTTGGGTTAGACGTTGAAAATAGTACTTGAATTAAGTTGATGTTGGGGGAAGTGATTTTGGTGGAAAAATTTCTCCTTCCTAACCGCTGAATTTTAATGTGAAGATTTCTCGTTATTTGAGGTTTTGCTCTTCCTCACAGTATCTACAGATTGTGCAGAATTGCTGCAATTTGGTACTCAGATTGAAATTATGTAAGCGAGTTTACGCTTGGGGGTTTCAACTCTTTCACTTTTTCGCCTCCATTTTATTTCGCAGATTTCATGTTTTTTCGTGAATTGCAAGATTTTTGCTCATCTTCACAGCCCCCACAAAATGACTTAACGGTTCAACAATTTGTATGCAAAATAGATTATGAATGAGGGAAAGGTACGACCTCAATGACCTAGCTCGGCTGCTCACGAGTTTTTTATACAACTCAAATGAAAATAACAACTCGTGAGCAGCAGACCTCCATCACTAAGTTCTTATTTTTCTTTTGAAATTCATCGCCTCGAAATGCGATTCTAATGCGATTTAAATAGCAAACCAAATTGGAAAGTTGAAAATAATACATATTATTGAAAAAAACAATTCGCTAAGTTCATAGTGGTTGAGAAAAAAAGTTGAAACCAACGAAGAAACGTACCTCAACATCATCTCAATCCACGTACCAAATATCAACCCTCTGATGTAAAGAAATATTTGCGAATTGCATCGCGTACTGAGCGCGAAATTGATCGAGATGCAATTCGAATGGAATAGTCATCATGAAGTACAGCGTGGTTGAGAAAAATAATTGAAACCCACAAAGGAATTTAAGTTAACATAAACTCAATCTACGTACCAAGTTTAAACCCTCTAACTCAATCTGCAGAAGCTGTGGAGTTCGGCAACTTTTCAAAAACCACGAAAAAACAACAAATATCTACGTAAAAATGAAGGCGGTTGGCAAAATTCAACCAAATTTTGATGGTTTCGTTCTGCCTTGGAAAGAACTTCAGGTACCAAATTTCAGCTTATTTGATGTGATGCGAACAGTTGGAGATGTCAATATGTACCACGAAGGATATTTATATAAAAATTAGAAATATTTATGTCAAAATGAAGGCAGTTGAAGACATTTACCTAAATTTTGACACTTTCGTTCTGCAACGAAAATAATCCTATGAGCTCAGCTCATGTTACTCAATGAGAATGCATTGATTTTACCTTGATATGCAAATATATTGCCATTGCCGCGAAACATCAAATTTCCTGACTCTTGGAGTTGAAGGTTCAATTTATTTATCTTAGTAAGAGCAAAAAAATCGACTAAATAATACTGGTCATTCACGAGACCACCTAATGAAAAAAAAAGAATCATCAACTTACGTAAATTGCTGCAAGAGATCAACTATTCAACAGGAAACTGAAAATGGGCAATAACAGAGCAGACATATTGAAAAGAAATTATGAGAATACGTCAATACTAGTATTTCTGAAGAACATACAACCTTGAAAGCATAATTCCTTTGGAAGGTCAATGCACCTCTGTGTGGAAAAGAAGGCTTCGGTATTGAGAGTTCATATCAGAGCATAATTGTTTGAGAAGATGAATATTCAGTGCACTGCTTTTGAAGAAGTAAACAAATTTTATAGCTATTTTCAACGGAATAGCCAAGCATTCTGAAAAGGTTTTGGCAGCCAGAGCTTGACGACGAATAACGCAATGTATTAAATAGTTGATGGAATCCGTCGTTACTACGTGATAATTTAACATGATTAACAAAACTAAATTTGAATTTACTACGTTTATTATCACAAAATATTTTGAAAAATATAACACTGCTATTGCAATTTCGGTCACTAGATCATCATCGGGCAGATTGAGTTAAGAACTGAATACAGAATAATTATAGATTTGCGCTTACGGGTGGGAAAGGATTATTGCAGGTACCTAAATAGACAAGAGGCACATATTTCAAGAAGGGCTAATCGAGTGAATTTCACAAATTGGTACAATACAATGTTCTTAGAAAAGGCATTATTGTTTAAATACACTAAATATAGGAGAATATATCAAGTCAATCTGGTCGTTCAGCAAGATATCTTTTGCATTATTATTGAGTTTAAAAATTTCTAATGATTCTAAGTAAGTAAGTTTGGTTCCTTTCGGTAATTTGTGCATGATTTGAAAATTATCTTTTTGTGGAAATGGGTGGTGGTTTTCACAGCAATGATTTGAAAACGTTGAATCCGTTTTATTTTTCAAAAAAGATTGTTGGTGTTCTTTAAATCTTGTCTTGAACGATCGACCAGTCCGAGTTTATCATTTTATCTATATGATAGATAAAATGATAAACAAGAAACGTAATCAACTAGCGTACAGCATATATCCCCAATTAAAAGTAGAAAAATCGGAAAAATTCACATCTTTAACATATTTTCGTCCTCTAACAGAAAAAGTTGCTAATGTCATACCTAAATGTAATATTAAAATTGCTTTCAAACCTAAGACAAAACTCTCAGGATTTTTATTCAATGCCAAAGATATCACTTCAAAATTTGAAAGTTTGGGAGTTTATAAGTTGATTTGTCCTGTATGTAAAGGAGTATATATAGGTCAGACTGGTCGATCGTTCAAGACAAGATTTAAAGAACACCAACAATCTTTTTTGAAAAATAAAACGGATTCAACGTTTTCAAATCATTGCTGTGAAAACCACCACCCATTTCCACAGAAAGATAATTTTCAAATCATGCACAAATTACCGAAAGGAACCAAACTTACTTACTTAGAATCATTAGAAATTTTTAAACTCAATAATAATGCAAAAGATATCTTGCTGAACGACCAGATTGACTTGATATATTCTCCTATATTTAGTGTATTTAAACAATGACTTTTGTATTGTACCAATTTGTGAAATTCACTCGATTAGCCCTTCTTGAAATATGTTCCTCTTGTCTATTTAGGTACCTGCAATAATCCTTTCCCACCCGTAAGCGCAAATCTATAATTATTCTGTATTCAGTTCTTAACTCAATCTGCCCGATGATGGTCTAGTGACCGAAATTGCAATCGCAGTGTTATATTTTTCAAAATATTTTGTGATAATAAACGTAGTAAATTCAAATTTAGTTTTGTTAAGCAATGTATTAATATTGCAGACGGATTTTTCGTTTTTATCAATGCAGCAAAACCAGAGAGAAAACCAAGCATAGCAGGAACACCATCCGTACCCGCAAGCTTTTGCCACTGAAAACGACATTCCTCAAAATATAGACTTATTTCATATATAACACCAACATCCGGCGTCGCTTCCAGTCGTTTTGAAAACAGTTACTCTTCTTTCAATGATTTATTGTCATGCAGAAATCGAGCAAATATGAGTAATTGACAGCATTGTGAAATTTCATCAGATTCATCACATTACGGTGCAAAATAAGGACTGCATATATTGAACAGCAGAGTGAAGGGGCTGAAATGACCGAACGCGACGTGAACCACCTCGGGTGCTTCCAGGAACCACCAGTCCGCAGACCACCGTTTAAGAACCAACCACTGCAGTAGACGAAAATAGGTAACAAAATTGTTTATTTGTTTATATATATATATATATATATATATATATATATATATATATATATATGACATGAAAAATTTTCGGATAACCGTTGTCTGAGAGGTCCAAAACGGACAAAAAACTACACCCGCAGCTAATCGCTGCAATAGTACCTACGTATATTATGGGAAAATACGACTAAAAAATTATCAGGACATTTGGGGACAATTTAGTAACAATCGCGAGCTTGTAATTTCGGAAAATGGGCTCGATTTATCTAAACGGAGCAACTAGAGCAAAGCAATGAAATGGAAGACGTCTGCACTCCGACTCCTGCATAATTGAGAAAATTCTGGTTAATAATTCAACGCGACAAATTACCCTAATCACAGAGCCAGACAATGCGCCGTTACATAAGTAAAAGCGGGCAAATCTGCGGTCGAATAATTTGCGAAAGTTCACGATAACGGGCTAACGAAGTTGTTGTTTCGGAATGCAAGTTGCATTCTGCCCTTTGCGAAATCGTCCACCCCGATACGTTAATTTCGTTCCTAAATTTACCGTTCTCTGGTTTTGCGGCGGGCGCGTCTGGACGTGGATTCGTTTCTGGAAGAATTAGTACAGTGAAGGGTTTATTACTCAGACGTTAATTAAGACTTCAACTCGTAAAGTAAACCTACTTGAGTGCACTTTCGTGATTACGTTACTTCGGTTCGAGTTTAACAATTTTAATGCCCCTTTGGGCACTTATAACACGTATCAGTAAAAGAGTAATTCGTACACCAGTCGTTGCAAGAATGAAACTAGTTGTGCTATAAAAACGAAATAACTGTATTTTTTGACCACCCTGTATTGAAATAACGAAAATTGGGCTAAAGTGTAGGAAGCCCCTAGGTATTAACAAACTTAATCCGAAATTTCGATATCATTGTATTTCTTAGCTCAAAGATATCAGAGTTTTTAGAGGTCTTGATTTCCGACGAAAAAAAACGAAAATAATTTTTATTTCGAAAACGGTAACGGATAGTTATAGGGAAATATTATGAAAAGTTGTTAGGAAATTGTTGTAGATTCTAAAAATAATATAATATACAGGTGGTTCCATTTGAAAAATCAAAGTTGCTATTACTTTCTTATAGAAGTGGCAACACCGCATTACCGAAAATATTTTAGTTGGGTAGAGAATGTCCGATTATACCCTCATCCATTCGAGACCAGACTACCGAGGAAGCAGCATCGCCCTGGGAAAGCGGTGAATTCGACGGCAAGCGACTGAAACTGAAGACGATGGGGAGTGAAGAAGGACCTAGATGGGCTGAGAGATTGTCCATCAGACACGTTCTTCATCGGTTCGCTAGTAAGGAGCAGCGCCCAACAGAGGACGGCACGGTGGGATGAAAGCGGATCGTCAGGTTCGAAGACGAATGATGCTCGTTGCAGACGACGAGAGTGAAGATGAATATTGGATCTCGATGTCGGAGTAATGGCAGTTACAGACGACGAGTGTGAAAATGGATGTTGGATCTCGAGGTCGGAGTGATGAGCATTGTTCAAGATCGAACCAACCTGGGATGAAGCGAACATACTTCCAGTCGACAGAGAATGCCACGGGCAGTCGTCAGGTATGTTTACTTGATTTCAAAATTAATGCGACGCGACGCAGAGAGATATACACTTGGGTCTTGAAATATAGACACAAGGAAGGGAACAGGTTCCAGTGCTGACCGCAGCACGAGAGTCCTAATCTAAGTGTGAGATTGGAGGTTTAGTAGGCTTATGCCCGGAAACCGAAAGAACAGAGGTGTTTTTAGTGGGTAGGCAATGTTGATATATATTTATATATATCAAATATTGAATCCCACACAGACCGGGTTCGCAACCGGTATCGCTTTTGAAGTTTTCACCTCGATTAAAAAAAAAAAAAAAAAAAAAAAAAAAAGATTATGCCCTCCATTGAATTTTCAAAGTGATCCGTTGTATGGTTCACCAGAAACGTCTAATGTGCCATCCACCGTGAATCACCCTGTATATATATATATATATATATATGTATATATATATGTATATATGTATATGTATATGTATATATATATATATATATATATATATATATATATATATATATATATATATATATATATATATATATGTATGTATGTATATATATGTATATGTATATATATATATATATATATATATATATATATATATATATATATTTATATATAAATATATATATATTATATATATATATATATATATGTATATATGTATATGTATATGTATATATATATATATATATATATATATATGTATATATGCAGGGTGTTCGGTGCATGAAGCACCAAATTTTTTTGGGGTATTGTTGGGGTCATTTGTTACCTCTTTTCTTTAGACCCTTGGTTCTAAGACTCACGGTTAAGGAGATATAATTGTTTAAATTTTTTTCTCAAATTTTTCAAAATACCGGCTTTAAACCCTCATAAGTTTTTATTTAAAACCAGAAAAGCCCAATTTTTACAACTGAATAATATATAATGTGTGCTTGTTCAAATAGTTAATAGTTTTCATTAAAACTGTACCAAAGGCGAAAACGAGGATTTTTATTCCACGAAATAGGGATTTTGTGAAAATGAATCAACTTAAAAATTCAATTTTGAAAAAAGTAACAACAATTGAGAGTTTCGCTCTCCTTTAAAAGCTTCTTTACTCAATAAACTTTTTAGCGATATGCTACACATTGATAAGAAAAAAACATTTTTGCTTAAAATTGCGGATATTCCTTCAGAAAGACGGAAATTGTTCGGCCATAGTAAGGAAAATAATTTCATTTTATGATCGTTTATTTGAACAAAAGTTAAATTACTAACAATAATTTAATATATAACTGTACTTTAGTTATAAATTATGTTCGAACTGTTCTTCTTTGTTCCTAATGCACGCCTGGCACCTCTTTCTTTTTTGTTCGATCAAAATGTGATTTTATGATCGTTTATTTGAAAAAAGTTACTACTTATAATAATTTAATACCTGTCTGCTCTCTTGGTGTATATTTTGTTCGAAAAATCTATCGTATTTCCTCAAGCAAATCATCAAACTACAACACGAATTAAGATTATCCAAATGCTAATTTTCAGAGGAAATTTGCACATTGGTTACATGAGGCATGTGAAACTTCTCAATTTTCCTAAGTTTGTCTTGAAATGTTTAACCGTTCATTCAAATACAACGCCATAAAATACTATAAGGAGGTTGAGAGCGAACTGAAAGGTTTCCAAGCATCTAAATTCTGAAGGAAGATGAAGATCGAGTTGCTTCAGATTCAGGTTATTGAGATCACTCAAAATGGTTCATTCTTTTAAATGAGAACACATATTAAGAATGAAAAAACATAGTTGTATTTTACATGAATCCTATAATTTTAGTTTTTTGTTATTTTTGCTATATGTGTATACACACACACACGCACATTATATATATATATATATATATATATATATATATATATATATATATATATATATATATATACATGTATATATATTCGAAGATAACGTTGGGAAATTCATTTGAAAATTGATGATTAGTTAAATCAACCCTAGTTTCATGAGTTCTGACAAAATGGAATTCATCTTTCCAGGTATAACGTTAGAACATTCGACGTCGTCGCCACACATGATGGAAAAACTAGAAACTCAGTTTCGCGTTCCAACAAACTCATCAGTAGTTTCCTGTCTATAAACCGAGTGGGCAGCACAACCGAATTCATATAACCACCTAATAGTTTCTACGAAGAGCACTTATGAAAAATAAATCCTCAATTGTTGACAAGCAGGTTGAATTTAATTCATCCTTGCCGTTAAAATCATAGTTTTGTAACGATTTACTCATTGCTCTATTACTGTTTTCGAATCACAACATATAACTCCATTAACTATGTAAAATTCGTATCAAATCATTCTGTGGAACATTGAAGGTCCGCATCACCAGTTGATAAACATTTAATCGCGGATAGAGGACATTTGGACGAATTTTAAATAGTCAATAAAGTGACAGAACTATGCCGTTTTTCGCATTTCAATGAATATATAACTACGTTTACTTTTCACGTAACTGTATTTGTTGAAGCTCTAGTTTTTTAGTTGGTAACGTGGATGAAAAAGTTTATCGACTGAATTGCCAATACAGCAAAAAAGTGCAAGTTACGAAAAATATAAAGTTTTTTTTTGGATTTAGGAAAAACTTTCACTAGTGCCACATAAAACTTTTTTCTAAAAGCGGAAATAATTTTTTCGCTTATTTTCTTACGACATTTTCTAGCAGGTTATATATCAGTCATTTTATTGATGACGACTACTTGATTATTAACATAGGTGATTACAAGATAATCTATTCCAACTTGAGCATTAATTGATGATGACGAATGGGATAAACAGGGACACATTATGCTAAGGGACTGATCATGGCGATTTTTTTTTCACACACATACAGGTAAAGTCACGGATTGGCTAAAGGATGATGAAAATAGGAAATAAAACTGGTATTATGAAGAGTTAGAAATTCATTTACAATTCTTTCTACTTTGCATTTCACATTTCCGTCGCATTGACGGAGTTATTCCCACGAAATTCCGCATACCAGGAACTAAGATGTTGGCATTAAAACAAGTTCAGTGTACACCTACAAAACTGTTCTAGAATTACCTTGAGACTAATTGAAACTTTCGAAGTATCCGCGAATACTACAACTTCAGTAAAGTTAGAATAATTTGAAATGTTGTGAATATCTCCAATGTTTCCTACTGAATAAAAACTACCGGATTTCCCAATGCAGGAGATATCTCCGTCCAACATAGCATGCAGATTAAATGCGACGTAACAATCAGCCAAATGAGCAAATGGGACCGCTTGTTCGCAAGCCACTCTTGAGTCATGTAAAATACAACCACGACGCTTTTTCTGGTCGCAGATCAAACCGTTTTCATTAGCTTTTCATGTAGCGCTATATATTTCCACGGTTCTCGGCACGTTTGGTAGCACTGTGAAAAGAACAGAGACGAATGTGGACGCACGTTGGAAAGAAAGGAACGGTTTATGTTTTATTCAGTTTGATTCAAATGCATGTTACATAGTGAATTTTGAAGAAATACTACTAGGTATTCACCACAAAAAGAGGACAGTTGTATCATTATACATTCCCTAAACAACAGCTGTGCAAACATGAAATCTTCTCCACGATATTATTTAATCAGAATCGTACATATATATATATATATATATATATATATATATATATATTTATATATACATATATATTTATGTATATATATATATATAAATATATATATATATATATATATAATATATATATATATATATATATAAATATATATATTATATATATATATATATATATATATATATATATATATCTAATATATAAAATTCTCGTGTCACGGTGTTAGAAGTTGAACTCCTCCGATATGGCTCAACCGATTCTCATGAAATTTTGTGTGCATATCGGGTAGGTCTGAGAATCGGTTAACATCTTTTTTTTTTTATTTTTTTCTCAGACAAAATTTTCTGTTCTATTTTTTTCATGATACAGCATTCAAAAATACATACAACCCCAAATTTTCACCCCTATACGATAAACCCCTATTTTTTATTTGTTAATCATAAACTTCAATCTTTTTGGCAAGACTTTATTTTTATTTTGTCATGACTTAGAATAAAATTAATATAAATCTCAAATTTTTACCCTTCTACGATCAACCCCTATTTTTCCATCGCGATTTTCAGTTTTTTAAATTTAATCCACAGATCCACAATAGGGTTGCAAGATGGCAATCAAAAATAATAAAAGTCAATCTGAGAATAGGTCGTAATATATTTTTCATAATCCTAAGTGGTTCCACCTCAAACATTTTAATAAATTTTTTGGACAAAATTTTAATTTGTATTTTTTTACGATGTGGCATTAAAATATACAAACAACTCTAAATTTGCACCCTTCTATCAAAATCCATATCTTTTAATAGCCATTTGAATAATTTAAACAACGTTTGCCGGGTCAGATAGATTGATAGATAGATTGTTAGATAGATAGATATATAGATAGAAAGATAGATAACTATCTAGACAGATAGATTCATAGTTAGATAGATAGAGATACATCGGCAGATAGATACCTATGTAGATAGATAGATAGAGATACATCGGCAGATAGATGAATAAATAGAAAGATAGATAGATAAAAATAATTTATATGGCAGAACAACGTTTGCTGGGTCAGCTAGTATATATTATTTATATATATATATATATATATATATATATATATATATATATATATATATATATATATATATATATATATATATTCGAAACAATGCAGAACGAAATTTTCTTCCGGATATGTGTGCTGCAGATGATGGTGTTGGGTTAGTTCGATTTGTGTATGTTAATTCATTATATTCTTATTTTCATTCTGAGTTGACAATAAAATCTGTGTATAATGTGTTTATAATTGTTTTTTCGAGTTCAACAAACTTTTGATTTTTATCTATTTCTACGAATTTGATAGTGTTACCCTTTAAATTATAATTTTCATTATTTTTTACGTTCAGTAAATTCAATTGTTTGTGAGCTTTCAAATTTTTTTCAGAATTTTGGAAACTACGATAAGAAATATTCGTATTATCAAATAATCAAGTATATGTATAGTTTGAATCGAAAATACAGACTATTTCGAAACTTGTTCCAATCATATAACTGTACGCATTATAAGCAGGTCTAAACTTGCGTATAACGCGTATGGCTACAATAACTTCGAGAAGAAACCCTTGAGAGATAAGAATGCCACGGTTGATGTTTTATTCAATTTTAGTCAATCGCCTGGCATTTTTCTGCATTTTGCCTTATATTTTCCAGACAGGATCGCATTAGTTTATTCAATGGAACGATTGTTAGATAGTCAGTAGCAATTTCCTATAGAGCTTTTTTTGAACGGTGTAGACTGTAATAATCTAGAGAATGATTTCAGGAAGATCGATGTTAATATTTTATGAGAGTTCTTATGGTGTGCATTCATATGAATCAGCAGCGATTCGTAATATATTTAGTAACGTATTTTTCAGGAAATGTCTTCAATCATTGATATCAACACAAAAAGATAGAAGATGTCTATTTACTATATTTTGGTATTATGAAAGAATGAGACTTTATACTCAATTGAAACATTTCACATGCTAAACATTACAAAGTTTGTTCAATCAGAGAAAAAAGTATATTGAGTAAAAGTGATAATTTTTGTGGCGAGAATAAATGTTCAAACGATAGAATTAACATAATATTTTTAAAAAGAATTAGATGTGAAGAAACGTAAAACTAGATTGCTTTGCTTACTGGTTTTGTAGACAAGGCAAAACAAATTTGACAGTTCAACAAGATGATTGTCAGAAACATGTAAAGTCACTTATCTACGCATTATAGGACTGTGCGTTTTTGGTAAGTACCCGAGTATTAAGAAATGACTTGTTGTATTGAAATAAATAAATTTTTTTTACAGATTACATTAGGTCGGATTCGGAACTCATTTGTACGCCGCCCGACGTTCTTGAAATTGCCGTGAGCGTACAAAAAAGTGTAAGTTTTTGTACGCGCACGGCCGGAAAAAAAAGTATCTACAAAATGTCGTCTGTGAAATCAATCTTCAACATTGAGAACTGAGGTTAAAAGTCGTCATTTTTTACGTTTGCGGAAAAAATCAATTTTTCATATGAACATATAACAACGCCATCTGCCTGGTCCATCCTTCCCAACTAACACTCTGATAAAATGGAGGCATACAGAGTTACTAACTCATCAGTCCTTCACTTGATTTGCACCTTTGTATGTCCAACTGCTTGATAACTTAGCAAACATACATTTATTATAATTATTAATTCAAAACATAGATATCTACTCAAGTGGAATACCCTGAAATGGCATTGAAACTATACATGTATATATTTCTTTTAGATTAGATAGCTTTACAAAACACTGTAATATTCGTGTAATATGTTTCTAATCATATAATTTTATACCAGGTAACGCATTTGAAACAGCCAGTAGGAATATTTTTAATGGTAGAATTTGTTCCGGTAACCCCCAAGACAGGTCAATTTTTCGGAATCATAAACAATACTTAACGTGTAAGTAATTCACCGATTTTGATCATCGTGATTGCACGGGCGGACATAGGCCGCCTTCTAGCCTTATTGGAGAAAAAGTATTAAGGAGAACAGCCGCAAGAATAGGGACCCATTGCACGGCCGAAATAATGGGGAAGGACGTGTACAGGCTTTCTTCCAAATCCGCGAAGCGGATCACGGAAATCGAGCGTTTGAAGTTAGACGTTGAATCGACTCGCGAGGACATAACGCAACTTGAGGATTAAGAGAAAAATAATCATATCTAGCGAGCTCCGATTCACGTGACCTCCTACTGAACAAACGATTGTTTCGTGATATGGAAGATTGCGTATGATGTCTTAGGAAAGCATTTCCTCGATGTCCGTATCATAGGCGTAACGCACATCGGAGTGTACCGGAGTCCTAATAATTTCGTGAATTTATATTTTCACAAATCTTTATTATGGGCGATACATTGAACTTTCTGATAGTTTTAAACCTCTGAGATACTACAAAAAGATTGGAAACTTCAACTAAAGAATTTTTAGATTGAGTCATTTTTAATCAGAGTAGAGTATGAAATTTTTTTTACGGTATAGGTTTTAATTTTAATGGAAAACCATGATACGATTTTGCTCGTAAATTCAAGCGTGTAGAATAATCTCCCTAAATAAGATGACAACCCCTCCAAGAATCTAAAGTAGCACAAGAATCACTCGAGTGGATCATCATTTTGAAGGTATTTCAATTACCTTCACCAACATGCGTTGAAATGAATGTAAAGAAACTGTTGAATGTTTCGGTAAAATAGAATGATAGAATAAGATTTCATACAAATTTCAATTAATAATATTTTCAAATTGAAATCCAATTATTGTAAAAAAAATTTGAATACCTATGAAATGATGTGTCCCTTGACCCACGTGCAATTTGAAATTCTTTAATTGGTTTAGGGGGATGTAACATCCATTAGTTTACTATCGAAAGGTGCCCTCTTTCAAAGAAAAATCGACCTGTCCGAGGTTTCCCACAAAAAACCACAATTGAAAATATTATAGATGGACTGTTTTGAATGCCCACCGGGGTTATTATCATATTACTGTTATGTAACAATAGCTGAACCGTGAATTGAATAACGGAGAATTAAATGCCAAGAGAGCATGAAAAATATTGTTTATTTTTTGTTTTATCTAAATTATAATCTGCTAATTAGTTAAGTTGAAAATTCTCAAATGAATTTACTAATATTCATTTGAAATTAATAAGCTTCGCTATTTTTTTGAATATATCATAATGAATTAGAAAAGAACTCGTGAGCAGCAGAGATTCGTCAAGAAGTTAGTATTTTTCAAACGACGAACATCGCGTCGGAAAGCGTTTCAAGTGTTTCAACCGGAATTAATTATAGTTTGAAAACCCACGCTTTGATAGGAAACCAAAATATAATTTAGAAAATAATTTATTTTATTGAAAAAAAATATAAATCATTCGCGATGTGCATCGCGTAGTGAAAAATCATGCTTTAATAGCACACCGTCATAAAAATTGAAAATTCATTCATTTTATTATAGAAGTAAAAATTTCGCGAAGTGCATCAAATACTAGTAAAGACGCAGATCGAGATGTGATTTGAACGGAATAGTCTGCGCGAGGTGCAGCGGGGTTGAGAGAAAGGTTTAAAACCCACAAAGAATCGTATTTCAACATGAACTTAAACCAAGTACCAAATTGCAAGGAGGCTAAGGAGGCTAAGCCTCCTCTATTCCGTGTATCACTAATATATTATATTGAATAGTCAGCATTCAGCATATTCATATTAATCAAAATCATATTATTTTATGCACCTACCTTCCTGTATTTACATTTCCTGCATTTCATTCATTTCAAGATTTGTGGCAACGCTGCGGAGGCATGGAAAGGTATATTCTCAACGTTCATTATGCCTGCCACAGAAAAGAAGACAACGGTGCAAATACTCCGAATGAATACTTCATTGCAATAGAAAAGCAAAACACATGTAAATGGCAACACCGATAAGTCCAGTCTCATACAATGTCGACCAATCACAACTATAGAATTTCGCGTGACATCGAGTGAATTCGTAGTGTCTAATGGCCGCCGAAAACAGCAGCGTGTTCGTGTTTACTTATATTGCTCGCGTATTGTTTTAAAATGAGTTCGGTTACTGAAGTATTTATTTTTCGTTTGATTTTATGTAAACATTATTTTTTATTTAAGGCTTCTGCCTTGGCATTGGCATCTATGCAGGAATTATAAAAAATAGATGTCTATGCCAAAGAATTTATTTAAATTTTTTTTTTAGGTCTAAATGTATATTTCATTATTTTATTTTGTTATTATTTTATTTTTATTTTGTTTAACTTTTATGACAAGAATTTTATTTTAATCTATTTTGGGAGGGTTCTATTTTATTTTTGGCAAGAAAAAACTCTCACCTTGTTCTTGCTGGGCAACAATTGATTAATTCCTCGAATGAGTAACAAATTCGTTAAGTAGGTAGGTAGGTACCTATTTTGTGATAGAAAAAAAAATTTGATGAATAGATGAATTGATTAATTGGCTGAGAAGAGTTTTTGTGAATATTGTAAATATGAGTTGTAGGTCTCAAGGTAGACACTCGAAAGTGAAAAAAAAATTTTTCCAAACAAATTAATAGCTTAGGGTGCTTGTTTTACTTTGATTTTCTTCAAATTATGAGGCGGTTGACCTTGAAATCCTAAAAATTGTCGCCTATGGTGTATTTTTTAACACCTCTTGTAGCCTCCTCAAACCAAAACCTCACGAGCCGCCACTGATATATATATATATATATATATATATATATATATATATATATATATATATATATATATATATATATATATATATATATATATATATATATATATATATATATATATATATATATATATGTATATGTATATATATATATATATATTTATAAAAATATCTTAGAGGTATGCAAAATATATTACGACCGATTCTCAGACCGACATTTGTTATTTTCGATTGCCACCTTGCAATCTTGCGGATCTGTGGATAAAATAAAAAATGAATGAAAATCGCGATGGAAAAATAGGGGTTGATCGTAGAAGGGTAAAAAATTGAAAGTACTATGAATTTTTTTATTCTAAGTCATGACAAAATAAAAATAAAAATTAAAGTTTATAATAAACCAATAAAAAATAGAGGTTGATCGTAGAAGGGTGAACATTTAGGGTTTTATGTAGTTTTGAATGATGTATCATAAAACAATAGAACAGAAAATGTTGTATGAAATGAAAAATTAACGGGTAGACCACCCTCAATATTTATGGGGATGAAAAATAGATGTCCGATTCGCAGACCTAAACGATATGCACACAAAATTTCATCAGAATCGGTCGAGCCATTTCGGTCACCATGAGTGATTAAAATGGAAATTGTTTCTTGTGAGCTTGTCTTGTTTTTTGATTTTAGACGGTGTTTTGTTATGTCATGACTCACTAAGTGTTAATATAAAAAAAAAAAAAAAGAAGAAGTAGCTGTGAATCTGTGGAAGCTAAACATATGTCAATGAATAGTACAGGCTGTCCCATTTTCGATAACCTTACGGGGTAACTCGCTTATTTTTGAATATAGAGATTTGCGGTTTTCGCGAACGTTGGCTACTTTTTTGTGAATCTCACGATACCGCTAACAAAATTTTCATAGCTTGCTTCGTTTTTGAGATACAGCGCGAAGTTGAAAATATTGCATTTTGGCCCCCTCCTGTATCACAGCTGTCTTTAAACTCATAGAAAAAGTGAAAACTGTAATTTATGCACTTTTTTACGTTAAATCCAGTGGCGTAATCAGATTTTTTGAATGAGCTGTCATTGTTTAAATATAACACAATGTTATAATTTTTTAAATGGAACAATCTGTATATTTTTCCATATTCGAAACACAAATACTTTGCGCTCTTCAAAAATATATACTTATATAATATTCTGACTATTAGCCCTGTATTAAAATAATTTTCTTTTTTTAAGGCAAGTCGAGACAAATATCACTTTAATTGATCGTTCGGCGCAATAAACAAAAATATCACTTCCATTTGTATAGCGTAAAACGAAAAGTTTTCATTAAAAAAATATTGTTCTATATACGTTATTGAAGAATTTGACAAAACAATAAAGGACCCCGCACATTTAGTTAGAAAAAATGACGACAGCTAAATTCGCTAATTTTTGGATATATTATAGATACTGGCCAGCTATGAAACATATCAATTTCAAATTCTGTTTTCACGGCTGGTTTGGGATATAGAGTGGTCCAAATGTCAATGTCTCGATAAATCATCTTTACAATTTTAGAAAACGCTGTTAACATACAGACTTTCTGTGAAATGCGATAACCTCAGTGGAAAGCTATAGCTTGACGATAATCACTCATATAACTCAAAATTGCGTCCGACATATACAGGCTGTTTACTCGATGGGTTTGTGTACACGGTCTCGACTTCGACAATTATGTTTCAAAAGGCTTTATTTCTTACTTAATAATAACAAAGGATAGCCGAAATAGTAGACGGAAAGTACAACTCTCTACCATGTACAATTTAGAAAGAATGATGGTCTAATTTGACATCACCGAATTTTTCTTCTTTATATTTTGTACAGGGATTGTTTGTGAGGTACTGGAAAAATAAATGAGTTCATTGCCAAATCGAATAGTTAAAAAACAGGCCACATTCATGTCAAAACTAAAGTTCATATACCGTATGTTCGTTTCCTAATGTCGAAAAATGAGAGTGTATCTAATGATTCTAATGGGACTGATTGGATTTCAACGAGACAAGTAAGAATAGTACTTATATTCAGTTTGTATTGTGCAGGGTGATTTGGAATCGCTCCTTCCAGATCCATAGACTCACTTTTCAAGATACAAGTACAGTGAAATACGTTCTTTGACCATAAGTCTAGTATCCTGAATGAATAATATTTTCACATTTGAATATCAATTGAAATCGCGTTGTTTACGCCGAATCTATAATTTTAGTAAAAGGATATTTCACGTGCGGGAGCATACCAGAATAACCAAGGTACCACAATACTTGCCACATGAGCACATGTTCCGACTGTTTTGGACCTGATTTACAGGTACAGTAGTACCCCTACACCGACTCTCGGTCCTACATTATTTTGAATCCATAGCTGATACTTTGTAAACTTTTTATATCTCGAAAATAGTCTCAACCTAGCAAGTTCAATATCGAGATGGCTTTCATCAATTTTCTAAATTATATATCTTGATCACCTCAAGATGAAAAATAATTGTAATACATTTTTATCTACGAGGTATGCCTGTAAAAATGAACATACGGTATAAAAACGTCAGTTTCCAATATGATGATGTACTTTTTTATAGACTATTCGACTTACTTACTCTCCAGTACCTTACAAATAAAAAGTTTTCAAGTAATAAAGAAAAAAAATTCTGTGATTTTAACTTTTGGACCACTTTTTTTTCTAAACTATACATGGTAGGAAACTGTATTTTGTTTCTCTGTTTTAGATATCGTTTCTTATCAATGAAGCTAGAAATAGAGTTTTTTAGCATAAAACTGTCGAAGTTGAAGCCGCATACACAAACACATCGAGTAAACAGCCTGTATATGCCAAGCTTTTTTCAAGTTATTTGGATGGCTTCCTTTAAAGAACGGTTTTTCAGTGAAGTTATCATATTACAGTAAAAATGTTAACATCATTTTCTGAAATTATGAATATGATTTTTTTGGACATATATATTTGGACCACTCTATATCATAAACCAGTCGTGGGAAAAGAATTTAAAATTGATATGTTGTGTAGGTAGCCAGTATCTATAATATATCCAAAAATTAGCGAATTTAGCTGTCGTTATTTTTTCTAACTAAATGTGCGGGGTCCTTTAAAGTCTAATGAAACAATATCTATCGACTATATACTCTCTGGACCTAATAAGTAGGTGGCAATGAAAAAAAGCCAAAATATTTATAGTTCCTGTCAAAGTGTACAAATTTTTCTTACAATGGCGAATGCTAATCCAGTATATCAAAACTACGAAAAATTAGATATGGTTGGGATATATTACCAAGTCCAATATAGAAAAGTTTTATCCTAATGAAAGATTCCAAAGCCAGTGGATTGGTAATAATGGTCCCATCGACTGGCTAACAAGGTCCCCTGACTTATCTATATTAGATTTATTCATATGGGGCTATATAAAAAATAAAATAAACCACACGCGGCACGGAAATCGAGATGCTCTCATGAATGCCACGAGAGAAGCTTTCGAATACTTAGGTATAAGACTTGTTTTAACTGTGATCGAAAGGCGCTATCCTCAGAAAATGTCGGCTGTGTTTTCAACAGAATGGGCAGTAATTTGAACAGTATTTACAAAACTTTTTCAAGAGAAAAATTATAAAGCTTTGTTTTGTAGCAGTGTTTCATATAAGTTTCTATTTTTATTATAATAGTAATTAAATGCATCTCTGTATTCGATGAATACTTTCCATTCTACCCTATATAAATGGTAGTGATAGTTTTGTTTATTGCGCCGAACTATCTATTAAAGTGATATTTGTCTTGACTTGCCATAAAAAAAAAATTATCTGAATACAAGGCTAATACTTAGAATATTATATAAGCATTATATATTTTTGAAAAGCGCAAAAAATTTGTGTTTTGAATATGGAAAAATATACAGAGTGTTCCATTTGAAGAATTATAACATTAGGTTATATCTAAACAATGACAGCCCACTTCAAAAATGTAACTACTCCACTGGATTCTACGTAAAAAACTGTATAAAAGACAGTTTTTACTTTTTCTATAAGTTAAATGAAAGCTGTGATACAGGAGGGGGGCAAAATGCAATATATTCAACTTCGCCCTGTATGTCAAAAACGAAGCAAGCTATGAAAATTTTGTTTGCGTATCGTGAGATTCACAAAAAAGTAGCCAACGTGCGCGAAAACCGCAAATGTCTTTCTTTCAAAATTACCGAGTTACCCCGTAAGGACATCGAAAATGGGACAGCCTGTACATACCTATGTATAATAAAAAGTATTCGATTATTGTTTATTATCTAGTTGAGAGTCAGAGATGATTACCTATCAACGTATATATATATATATATATATATATATATATATATATATATATATATATATATATATATATATATATATATATATATATATATATATATATATATATATTATGGAGGGTGGAGTAAGGAGGACCATCTCATATTGGAAAACAGTCGCAAAAGTGTCCAGTTGTAAACTGCAAATTGCAGTTCCAAAACCCTCCAGAGTGGCACCAGAATAGCAAGAGAGCATGAAGTAGGAAGGGATGCCATGCCGCGCTGTTGCCAACTTTTGTAATTGGGATTTTGAAGTTTGAAAGCTAGGTTATGTAGTTTATTTTTGAATGGGTGCTTTTGTTATCTTAT